>JANBSU010000064.1:0-84288 GCA_027578835.1 Coemansia sp. RSA 2050 | reverse complement strand
GTTTGCAGCAGAGCGACTGCCTTGCCCTTCTCTCTCTTCTCTTATCTCAAATAGCATCCTTTTTATTAGCTCTGCCGTTTCTGCTGCAATTCAAAGACTGCCCACTCTTTCGCTTATTCAGCCTGCATCTCGCCATAAAGCAGATTGCCGGCTATGTAGTTGGTAGCGGCCGCACGACGTTTGATGAAGAGCTGGGCAATGTGGACGAAAGTGTTGAAATCGATTTACCCAAAGCCGAGGCTAATATTGACGCATTTGTGGAGCGGATCAAGCAGATATCGCCTGTTGTTAGGGATATTCAAGTACAGCCCAAGGACCAGTGCTCACCCGAAATCAGCGATCACATTGCCGGCTACCTGACCTCTCGGCTCTTCCAACTGGTTGGTTGCGTAGACTATGACTATGGGTATAGGATCGGAGCTGCGACGCGCTTGTGGCAGCACTTGGATACTGTCTGCAGCCCGACACATATTACGTATACTAATATGAGCCAAGACGGGTGCTTTTTGCAGTCGGCGTGGTAGAATGCGCCAACACTACAGGCTCTGGGCATTTATTCTGAATACGACTGTGTTGACATATGTGGGCTTATCTGGAACACCAACGGCAGCCATGTAACATATCCACAGTTGCTTAGGCTCGGTCTTTGGTGCCGGTTAGACTTTGAGAATCATGAGTGCATAGTCACTTCCACTACTGTCGACTCTGCACACTGGAGCTCCTACCATTGAAAGCTTCCCCTACGGCGTTACCAAGGAAGAGCTGTTGACGTGCGTGCTCTCAAACTATGCCCCAGTGGGTGAGCGACTTTGTGTCTGGTGCATTGACAGTTCCAGTCACAAATACACCCGAGCAGCTCTGGGTGTGCTCTTCTTAGCACTGATATGACATAGTTTAAGCCATGTCACAGTGACTGGTTGCGATCAAGAGCCGTTCATAAGGGTAATAGAGGAAACCATCAACTGTGAGATGTTCAAGGCATACACACCTCAATTACAGCATTTGCTGCCTTGAGGCTGGGATAGAAAACAAGACTGAGCTCAAAATGAACTCTACAATATGGCCAGGTTTATTTTTCTATCATGTCACTGGCAAACATGCTAATGATGCCAATCAATCACAGAATCAGAGCAGCATAGTGAACGGAACATCCTTTTTGAACTCAGACATCGTTGGGTATAAAAAGCAGCTTTGCACGGCAAGTAATAGGATCTTTTTCTTGGGTTCTATTTTTCGGAGTTTTGGAAAAACTAACACTACTACTACTACTACTACTACATCAGCCAAGCCGAATCAGTAGTCCATTTTTTTTATTTCTAACCATCTTTATCTCTAGCCTTTTTTTCAACTAGCAACATGCTCTTGTTACTTTCTGTGTTGCTGGCACTTGACTAGAGTTTACATTGCGATGGTACAGGGATGTCCCGAAGCAAGACCATTCCATGTGTCGACTAATGGTAGATTTTTAATTTGGTGAAAAAGACAAAGATACCCAGCTGCAGTGGAGCGCTGAATGTCTAGAAAAAACAGCACTATCTTTTTATTTTTATTTTTATTTCAAAACAGAAAGCAAGTGACGCCATTGGTGCAGTTGACATGGACTGGTTCCTCTCATCACATGTTCGGTCCAGCAAGCGGGATCCAATGAAGAGACAACCTGCCCGAATGGCTTATCCACACAAGCATCTCTAACTACAAACATCGGTAAGTTGCGCTTGGCAGCAGTGTCAAAAGAGCGAAGAGGCGTTGGTCGGACAGTCAACTTGCTGCAGCACATAGAATAAAAGGTACCCGTCTCGTGCAATCTCTTCTAGGCATTGGCGCTTGCCTTCATCTGTTGAGAACTGCTGCATGCGCCCATGCGCTATGTCCATATCGTCAAATCGCAAAAAGCCGCTCACCGCAGGAGTTGGCTCTCCAGGCGCCATCGAGTCCCAAGTGACCTGTTCATATGGCGGGGGCTCTTGCTGCTTCGCAGTAGGATAAACTGTGCGCTTGCTAGAGTCAGCATCTGCAGCCACCGCTTCGGGTATATCCACATTGCTTGCAGCTGGCACGCTGCCCAGAAAACTGCCACATAGATCCGGGCATGAGCGCCTTCTACGATTTGGTCTGCCTGCCATATGGTGAAACTGAAGCCCACTAGCGGGTGTTGTGAGGGTCTTTGCCAATCTGGGTGCAACAGGAGCAACAGAGCTTGCCAACAGTACTTCCTTTGGCTGGCTGATAGGGGGCACACGAGTACTTAGCGAGATGTAGTGACCCGAGTTGGCATCTTGGCCCTTGTGACATATTGCCGATTTCAGGACCAGCCGGTATCGCTTGCTATCAGAATAAGGCGGTGGTGATGGCTCGCACTGTTTGGAATTGCTACGTGTGTGCACTTGGCGCATTGGTGCTTGGCTTTTAACATAGGTTTCGCCACCCTCAGATGCTGCTGTTGGTTTGCATTTTCTGTCTTGCAGCTCAGCCTCAGTGTTGCGATCCGCGCCTTGGCTGATAATGTTTGTCATGTCCAGAACCACGGGTGCTATCACACGTCGCTTGATCCGGTGCACTGCGCCTTGGCTGTCCACGCGGTATCGCTTGATAAGTAGAGGCACGACTAGTGGCGCGTCAACGGGATAGGCCGAATTGCTATCGCCCAGCTCGCTTTGTGGCGTGTAGAACGGATACATTGACAAAATCGACCAGGCATTAGTGCGCACTTTGTCTGGGCTGCCGGCCTTGCCATTCGCCTTCAAATTGCGCTCCAGCTGCTCAACACGGTTGTCAAAAAAGTATCTCTCCAACAGAGATTGCAGCAACACTGGCTGTTCTAGTGAATCGCTAATATCGTCGTCTAAAAGCGACAGCTCCAACACGCGCTGTGTGACCATCCGGGTGTCAGCCTCATCATAGTCGGCGCCGTGTATCATGCGCACCTCCAGTGGCAAGTAAGGCATCTGTAGTTTCTCCATCAGAAAAATGTACAGCTCACTGGCGTCCTGCTGCGTGTACCTGTTCGCTGGTGCTCGGCTATCGTCACCGCACAGCCAGCCACAGTTGAGCAAAGCAGTGCGCATCTCCTCAATCAAGCTCGCGTCTATCAGCTCTCCAGCTCGCAAGTGGTTGACTACTAGTCGGCAGACAGCCTGCAAATGGCTGGCAGCCTCGCTTCCCAAGTTGCCTCGCGCGTACAAAAGCCCATCGCAAGACTGGTGTGCTCCAAACAGTGCCATTACCAGGCTGTCAATGTAGCACGTCGTGCCGCCTGAGTTTACCGCACCACTCATTTGTATACTGGGATCAATATCGCATAGGATGCCAATACGCGTGAGATAGAGGATGTGGATCCGCCGAATGGCTGCCTCAGCGTCCCACCTAGTTCGCGAGAGATATTCTGTTGCCTCCATGCGGTTCAACGCAAATGTATCCAACTGCCGGGCCAGCTCCAGGCCCTGACCATAAACAGCCTCAACCTTTCTCTTGCGCTCCAGGGCGCTCTGGCCTGTTGACGGGTCGTCACTCTGCGGATACTCGTTGGTATGGACCAAATGCAGCAAATGGTGGCGGTGGTGGTGTGAAGGTTCCTTGGTTGGTCGATGGTAGGCAGTGGCTATCTTCTCGAGCATTTTGCGGGCATGGTAGCTGCTTGGTCTATGCCGCCGGTGCGCATGCTGCTTGTCCTTCTTTTCCGCACTATCGGCAGTGCTAGACGCCCCATTCTGACCCTGGGCGCTGGGAGTAGGGCGCAGCAGAGCAGACAAGGAGCGGACAGTTTCACCTTGGGGCTTTGGTTGTCGACGATCCGTGGTGCTGCTGGGCAGGGATGGTGCTGGAGAAGGCTGGTGTGCTGGTGTAGGCCACTCGGCCCTGAGAGACTTTCGGATGGTATGCGACATGCTACGGCGCTTGTTGGCCTTTCCGTCGAGTCTCATGATAGCATAGAGTAGGCTGTTACAAGAAAAGATACGGGCTAAAGAGGAGAAAGGCGGTTTGTGAGCGTACCATGTCCTTTTTTGCGCTCGTACAACAGCCGTCATGTGCAACGCAGGCACGAGCAAGCACACATTCACGCGTACACAGCGGCGATGTCATGCACTATGCGTAGAGCCTCCTCCCCACTTTCCAGCTGCTGGGCAGTGCTGCTGTTAGTTACGTTTGACTCGCTATGCCTTGCAGACACGCCGATCCTTGGATGCAGCAAAGCTGTGTTTGTTATGGCCATGGCTACCGATTGACTGAGCACAGATAATATCGGAGTTTGCTTTGCTTTCGTGCTGTTCCTCATCGATTTTTGCTAAACCCTCAATTTACACATTTTTAATTATGGACAACATTCAGGTCTTTATGCGGATTCGCCCGCTGTCTGAGGACGAATACAAGCGGGACCGCACCACAGAGTCTGCCGTACGCATGCTCACCGACAGCACAGTGTCGATTCCGTCTCAGCGCACAGAGAACTTTACCTTTGACTTTGTCGGAACAGAGGACTGCACGCAGGAAGAGGTTTTTGAGGCCGTGGGCAAGCGCGCAGTTGAGCAGTGCATGCAGGGCTACAACGGAACTATTTTTGCATACGGGCAGACGGGCAGCGGAAAGACGTTTACTATGCAAGGCGCTCGAGACGAGTTTACTGGGCCCGACGACGAGTTGCGGGGTTTGATTCCGCGATGCTTTGAACACCTGTTTGCCCGCATCGCTGAAGAGGAAGCACGCTACAACGGACGAGTGAAATACTTGTGCAAGGCGTCTTATATTGAAATCTACAACGAAACCATCTATGATCTGCTGGACCCGCTCATCCGCACGTGTGCCTTGCGCGAGGACATCAAAAAGGGCATTTTTATCGACAATGTCACCGAGGAGACCGTGCAGGACCCGAACGAGGCGTACAGCGTCTTTGTGAGAGGTACTACTAGCCGCCATGTCAGTGCCACATCGATGAATCGCGAGAGCAGTCGCTCGCACTCGGTCTTGATGCTGATCATCCAGTCTCTGACCCAGATGGATACGGGGTTGACAGAGATTCGCGAGTCAAAGTTCAATCTAGTCGACTTGGCCGGCTCCGAGCGACAAAAGCTCGCCAACACCAGTGGTATGCGACTGAAGGAAGCGGCAAACATCAACAAAAGCCTCTCGACACTAGGCAATGTCATCAACTCGCTGGTCGACATTAGCAATGGCCGGCATAGACACGTCAACTACCGCGACAGCAAGCTTACCTTTCTCCTGCGCGACTCGCTTGGCGGCAATTCGGTGACCTTTATTATTGCCAACGTCAGCCCAGCCATGTGCAACGACGCCGAGACTGCTAGTACCCTGCGATTTGCGCAGCGCGCTAAAATGATTCGCAACAAGGCGGTGGTCAACCAGGATATGCAAGGCAATGTGCCACAGCTCCAGGCCGAGATCCAGCGCCTCAAGCTGCAAATAGCTCAGATGCGGTCAAATGGATCCAGCGGTGTGGATCCCTCCCTAGCTAGCTCCGAGTACACCGTGTCGCCATATCCCGAAACTGTTGTTTCGAGCGACCCAGGCGGGATCGGAGTCGGGCCAACTGGGCTGTCGAGCAAGGAGGTCAGTGCTATGCAGTACTTTGTTCGCCTGGCTTTGCGCAAGGAGCGAGAGTCCGAAAGACAAAAGGCCTACTACTCGGAGAAAATGATCCAGCTAAAGCTCTCGCTTGCCAGACACAGACGCCACCTACAGCAGCAAAAGCTCGTGCTAAAGCTGGCCAAGGCCGAATGCGAGACTCTGCGCCGCAATGCCTCTATCGCCTATGTGGCCAGCGCCGAGAACAACGCTCTACGAGAGGAGATCACAGTGCTACAGGCCGCGCTTTCTGCCCAGCCGGACTCGACTGACTTGATTATAGAGAACTTTCAGCTTCGGGAAGAGCTTGAAGCCATGACCGACAGACAGGCCATCCGCGACTTCCCCGACCTTGCTGATGCCGTGGAGGCACTCGACACTTTATTCTCCTCGAAGATCAATGTCCTGGACTTGAAAGCGGACTTTCCGATAATTCCCGATGATGCCATTTACATGGGGCTGGAGGAAAAAGTAAAGCAGAAACAAGACGATATTGCCGATCTCAAATTGCAGAGAGACAAGCTCGAGTTTCAAATCAAGAGCATCGAAGAGGACTGGCAGAGCGTTAATGAGGGCACGCATAAACTTTCAACAGCGGCAACAGACGAACAGGTCGACGCTATAGTTGAGAAAACCATGGACTCTATTGTCGGAGACCAGGCTCGGGATACGTGGACTGCTATTTCTTCACTCTTCACTCGTACGTTCTGAGCACGGCATTACCTAATACAATTGATGTCGTCAAGCGTACTTTAAGCACCCTACACGTGGTGGAGGAAAGGGGGACGCTTGTAATTTCCATTCATGTGGCGCCCATTTTCTATGCTTCTAAACACAAGGTGCTCCGAGCATGTGTCGGTCAGCACCAAAGCGCCATTTAGGTGCATTTCACAAGGAGGCTATCTCTTGTGTCTATCGCCTTTATCAGTTTGCTCCTCTCTAGCCTTATCCGTATTTCTTTTTTGTAGATTCCGGTTTCTTGCCCGGAGAAAACTTTGCTGACAACAGCAGGATTCAGTCTACTGCCATCTCTTCTCTTAGCCATAGGCTTTCTCTTATTATCCCTTGTGCGCTTAGAACATACGACCTTGGCTCCATGATTCTTGGGGACTACGACACCTGGCCACGTGTGCCAACGATTGAGCTTGTAAGCTCCATTGTTGGCTCTTTTGTGAAATATCGACGCCAAAATGTCGCATATGCTAATAATTGACTTTGGCTAAAAGTGTAGGTTTGCGGCATTGTTGGAAAACTCTATGCACTGGCTGTTGCTGCATTGGCCATTGGGCTTGTGCGATTGCGCAAGAAAGAGCGGCGAGGACATTGCGCGCAGACGTGGCAGCTCAAGATCAAGAATTTCACGCTAGGGCTAGCCATTGCCAGCTCGGCGCTGCTGGTTTGGCTTCTAGCGCAAGCGTCTCGGCCACTTGACATGACTGCTGTATTTCAGCTGCTCTCCACCTGCATTGCCCTGGTATTGTCATTTGCTCACAGCCGCCGCAGCACCTTGCCTTCAGATACTCTGCTAGTGTACTGGCTGTTCTCCGCCATTGCTAATGCCACGCAACTCCACAGCTATGTCAAGCACTCCACCGATTCGCTTGACATTAGTGTGCTGATAGCATATGTGGCGTATCTTGGCGCCTCATTGACGGCGCTGTGGGTCGAAGCCACAGCGCAGCCTAGTGAGTCACACGTTCGCCTAGTTGCTGCTGCTGATGTCGACGATAAGCGTGACCCAGCTGAGCAAGCACACATCTTCTCTCGCCTCATATATGCCTGGGCCACGCCGGCTATTGATGCCGGATACCGCCGCAATTATCTTGACATTGAACACCTGTACGGCATGCCAAGGGAGCTGACTGGAGACCATGCCAATGTCAAGTTTTTGGCGGAGTGGACTCGTTCGCAGACGCAGCCCTCGCCCTCTCTGCTCAAGGTTATGTGGAACGGCACTTGGCGCGATGTCCTATGGTCAGGGATCTATCTGAAAATCTCGGTTGGCTCACAGCTCTTGCAGCCGCTTTTACTGCGAAGGATCATCACGTTCTTCCAAGTGTACGGCACGGTTAAAGGCGTAGAACTAGACGATGGCCTTTTACTCGCTGCTGCCATGGGGGTGCTGGGGCTTGTACGTGCAACGGCATTCCAAGCATACTGGCTCCGTCTAATGCTGCCATTTATGTGGGTCGACAAGGTGCTCTCTGCATTGATATTCCGCAAAGTACTGCATCTGTCGAACGAGTCGCGGTCCAAGCACACGGTAGGCGAGATTGTGTCATATCTCAGCGTAGACGCAGACCGAATTGCCGTATTTGTCAACTACATTCACTGTCTATGGTGTTATCCGCTTCAGATCGCCGTTGTAATGTACATGCTCTACCAGACCATAGGGTGGAGCTGTCTAGCCGGCGTCGCTATGCTTGCCATTAATGCCTCCGCTAGTACGTGGCTTGCTGGCTTTGTCCAAGCCCATGTTCGCGACTTTTTCAGCTTGCGAGACCAACGTATGCGTGTAATAACCGAGGCTATGAACAATATGAAGGGCGTCAAGCTGTATTCGTGGCAAAGCGCTTTTATTGACAGGATAAGCAAGATACGCGATACCAAGGAGCTACGTTCGTTACGCAAAGTCGGTATGTGGAAGGCTATCATGAACACTTCGTCGTCACTGACAACTGTCTTAATTGGTTTGGTCACATTTGCTACGTACGAGGTGTTTGATGGCGTATCACATGGTCCCTTGACGTCAAAGCTTATTTTTGTGTCGCTGTCGTATTTTCTCTTAATCCAAGAGCCGATTTCGCAGGGTCCTTTTGTCATGACGCAGTTTATAAACGCCACCAAATCATACGTGCGGGTGTGTAGCTTGGCTAATAGCGCTGAGTTGGATCCAGCCGCAGTGGACAGAATAGAATATGACCGTGACTCGCCTGTTGCTACTTCCGACGACGTCTTGGTCTGCATGGAGAAGGGCGAGTTCAAGTGGCTGACTGCGGAGGAGCCCACGCTCAGGAGCATCGATATCGAGTGCAAGCGAGATCAGCTAGTAGCAGTTATTGGTCGGGTCGGGGCTGGAAAGTCGTCCCTGGTATCGGCTATTCTAGGCGACATGGTCAAAAGCCGTGGCAGCGTGACTGTCCGCGGCAGCGTGGCCTACGTCCCACAGCAGGCCTGGATAATGAACGCCACTCTGCGCGACAACATTTTGTTTGGCCACCGCTTCGACCAAGTGCTCTACGACCGAGTGCTCGACGCCTGCGCCTTGCGCCCCGACCTGGAGATGCTGCCTGGAGGCGACATGACCGAGATTGGCGAAAAGGGCATCAACCTTTCTGGCGGCCAAAAGGCGCGCGTCTCGCTAGCCAGGGCTGCCTACTCGCGAGCCGACATTTACATCCTCGACGATCCGCTGGCTGCTGTCGATGCCCATGTCGGCAAGCACATCTTCACTCATGTATTGGGTCCGCAGGGAATGCTCAAGACTCGCGCACGCATCCTCGTTACCAATGCCGTGCAGTACCTCAGCAATGTCGACAGTGTTGTCATGCTCCGTAATGGCCAAGTCGTTGAGCGCGGCTCATTCTCCCATGTCATGGATAACCGTGGTGAGACATTTGACTATATCAGTAGCCATATGTTTGAAGGTGGCGCCAGCTCAGACATCCAATCTCTTCACGACAGTGACGGCACCTCTATCTACGAGTCTCAGTCAGATACGCCCTCAACTCTATTTGCAGGGCAGTCAGAGCAATCGCAGCTCAACTCGGCGTGCGCCTCGAGTAACAGCTCTGCTCGTACCAGCACAACAGAGTCGCCAAGTTGCGCGTCTTTGCACAAGATCATGAAGAAGGAAGAGAGAAGTGTTGGCGGTATCGAGTGGGCGACTATCCAGTTCTACCTCGAAGCCTGTGGCAGCAACAATGTCAGAGGTCTGGTTGCCTCGCTGGCTCTTGCATTGGCGTTCAATGCGGGCGGTAGTTTGTGGCTTGCGCGGTGGTCCAATGCAAATGATAGGCAAAAGTCGGAAAACTCACATGCATCGACTTTCTACTTGGCCATCTACGGGCTACTTGGGGTCGCTGGCGTTTTTGCGATGGCAATGTCGCTGCTACTTTTGTGGATGCGCTGTACATTGAACGCTTCTCGCAACACTCATCGGCAGATGCTGTACAGCATTTTCCGCTCACCCATGTCCTTCTTTGATTCCACACCTGTTGGGCGAATCTTGGGGCTGTTCAGCGGAGACATTGCGCAAATCGATGACAACATGCCAACGACTTCCGATATGGGTCTTAAAGCGCTAATGCAAGCTGTGGTTGCGGTTGTGCTTATTGTTATTTCAGCACCTCTGACGCTTGTATTTTTCCTGCCATCGGCCTACATTTACATGGATCTGCAAAGGCGGTTTTTGCCAACCACCCGCGACTCTAAGCGCATAGCAAATACAATGCGAGATATCTCTCTCAGCACAACGGAGGAGGCTATTAACGGCGCCGCGTCTATTAGGGCGTATGGCCAAGTATCGGCTTTTGAAACTACGTTTATGGAGCGGACCGAGTTAAATTGCCGCGCCTGGTGGACCTATATGAGCGCTAACCGGTGGCTGGCAGTGCGTCTTGACTTGGTGAGCGCAGGGATTATCTTTCTTACTACCGTGTTACTGATATTGACACAGCTCGTCGCTGGGAGTGTGAATGGTAGCCACGCTGGTCTTTCGTTGACGTATGCACTTTCGATGATTGGTGTGCTGACAACCTGTATTCGGTGCACGACTATTGTCGAGCTGGCACTTATCTCGGTGGAGCGTGTACGGCGGTATTCCTTCTTGGACGCCGAAGCGCCTGAGGTTAAAGAAGACAGCCGCCCAGAAAGGTCGTGGCCTGAGCAGGGCATGGTCGAATTCAAGAACTACTCGACTCGCTACCGCGAGGGCTTGGATCTGGTGCTCAAGGACGTGTCATTCGCGGTCAAGCCATGCGAGAAGGTCGGTATTGTTGGTCGCACTGGAGCAGGCAAGTCGTCACTAACGCTGGCTTTGTTCCGGATCATCGAGGCTGCCGAGGGCCAGATCCTGCTGGACGGCGAGGACATTGCACAGTATGGACTGTTTGACGTGCGTAGCAAGCTGTCGATTATCCCGCAGGACCCTGTGCTGTTTGCAGGCACGGTGCGCGAGAACCTGGACCCCTTCAACACATACAGCGACCAGGATATTTGGCGCGCACTGGAACACACTAGGCTGGCAGACTTTATTCGCACCAAGGACGAGCGCCTCGAGTTTGTTGTGACGCAAGGCGGCGAGAACTTTAGCGTAGGTCAGCGCCAGCTGATCTGTCTTGCGCGGGCGCTGCTGAAGCGCGCCAGAATCCTGGTTCTGGACGAGGCTACAGCGGCAATTGACCCCGAGAGCGATGCCATTATCCAAGACTCGATCCGCAAGGAGTTCAAGGACTGCACGGTGCTGACCATTGCCCACCGCCTGAATACTATCATTGACAGCGACCGGATTCTTGTTCTGGATCAGGGCCAGGTAGCCGAATTTGACGCGCCTAGCGCATTGCTGGCCAAGGAAGGTGGCTTGTTCAAGAGCCTTTGGGAGAGTGCCTCCGAGAACTAGGTATGTTTCAACTAGTTAAAGAGCTAACAAATGTATTAGAGTTTAGAGATAGAGCTTCACATTGTGTGAACAGAGCAAGATATGTAAAGGAGTGAGAGTATTTCAAGCAATTTACCCAGAGTATTGCCATGCCAAAAAATGGTAGAAAGATGGATCCGATCCACTCTCAAAAAAATACTAAACGCGGGCAACATTCATAGCCACGCGGTGCTATAAGTCGTTTGCTTTCATTTTCTTGCCAAAGTGACAACAAAGAGCTAGCCAAGCTAATAGCTGCCACGGCCACGGTATCCGCCGCTGTGCCCGCCGTTATTTTGTCCGCCGCGGTAGCCCCCACGCCCTCCGCCACGATGAGGAGCGCCGCCACGGTAGCCGCTTCGATGGGATCCATGGGCCGAGGGAATCGCAATGGGCGTTCCTTGTGACGGCCCACCGGCGGCGGGTGGCGGAGGCCCGCGACGACCCGCAAACGGCTGGTAGCCCATAGGCCGCGGTGGCGGCGGGCAGCTGCTAAATCTACCGCTGCCATTCTGGCCTCCTCCACGGTATCCGCCGCCACGGTGCTGTCCACCGCCGCCGCGATAGCCGCCAGAATTATTACCGTATCCGTTGCCGTTGCCATGGTGCTGCTGATTAAAGCTGGGCCTTTGAGGACCGGAGTGGCTGCCTCTGCCTCTACCGCTATAGTGGGCATGGTACTCAGGGTTGACGTTCCCTTGCTCGTCATAACGACGTGGGCCACGGCCGCGATCCTGAGACACATCGTTGCCCTGCTGGCGATAGAAATGCCCATGCTCTCGGTTGTTCTCATTTCCAAACCGATGGTTAGACTTGCCGCCAGTGCGCGCAAACTCCAGATCAGCATGCGTGAGCATGCGCCTAGGCAATTGAACACCTGGAAGCAAGACTGCAGTGTGGATCCCATCGGGCTGCGGCTGGTGGAATACGGCTGAGATAGAGCGATCGTCTTCAATGTCGGGCTTACCCACGACAGCGAGTGGCGACTCGAACGCCGTATGCGGAACGTAGTTAGGGTCGCAAGAGACAGTCCCGGACATACGATCGCTAAACCGCGGGTTCAACGGAACTTCCTTCACCACGTCTCCTGTAGTATACAGGTCGCACAAGCTGTTGTAGAGCGGGTTGGCTGAGCCGACTATGATCAGCTCTTTGCTCATTTCGTTTCGGGCACTATCCTCGGGCGATAGCTCGGGATACACCTTTTGCACGGCGTCAAGCAAGCGCGTTTGGTCGATAAATGGGAGCAAGATGACGGCCTGCCACAAGAACTTCTTGCCATTGAGATCCAGAGGGAAGTCGGTCGGATAAAAGTCGATAATCGGGCTGTCCTCCCTTGTCATCAGCGGAGAAAACTCCTTGGGCAAGTTGTGACGACTGCGAGCAGGCAGCACGCTCATGAGTTGCTCGTAGGGCTTCACCGGCGCACCAAGCTCGAATGACACGTCCATCATATCCAAGTCACTAAAGTCCGAGGCCAAGGGCGCGTAGTGGTAAGGGTAGTACCAGCCCCACGACGCACAGCCCTGGTAGTAGTATCTGAGCACCCAGCAGAGGCCGCGCACGTAGTGCTCAACAATAGTGTGGATCTTCTCGACGTCGTCCGACGATATCTTAAATTTGAGATTGTAGTACCGCCCCTTGTATCCATCTTCGTACAGCCTAACATCGTCAACCGGCTCCTCGACTGCTGGCTTCTCGTCAGCAGTCTCGCTGTCAGGAACAATGCTGCCATCAGCAAGCGACTCGCTTTCGTCTGCAGAATCGCTGCTGTCAGACTTGTCCGAGGCATCGATCTCCGCAGAGTCTTTTCCGCCATCCCGGTCGTCAATGCGAGCGCGCTTTAACAGCAACTCGGAAGTCTCGTCGTCAACAGGCTTCTTCGCCACCACTTCACTCTCCTCATCGCTCTCGACCTCGTCGTGAGCCCGCTTTGTAGCGCTATTCGGTGCAGCCAGCGTCCCCGAGACCATGACCTCATCACCATCCTCGTCCGTTGCCGGGGCTGCGGCAGTCTTGGCAACCAGCTTGGCCCTGAGCGCAGCAGCAGCAGCAAAGTTTTTGGCAGCTGCCTCTTTCTGCTCGGCCACTTCGCGCTCCCTACGGGAATTGGCCGCAGCCACTGCAGCCATCTGGTCGGCGGCAGCATCTAAGCGCTCCTCGTTGCCAAATTTATTGCCACGGTTGTTCTTGCGGGCCTCGTCTCTCTGGAACCGAAGCTCACGGGCATCCTCCTGCTGCTTGCGATCCTTGAAGGTCTGCTCTTCCAGCTTGCCAATGCGATCCATGATAGGCTGTACGCGGAACAAGTCAACTTCGCCGTTGTGTGTCAGATAGCCGCCTGAGCGGGGCAGCTCCTCCTTCCAAAACTCGATAAGCTTCTCGAGCGCACCCTCACGGATCTCGAGCGATGGCAGATGGGGCAAAAAGTCATTACCGACAAAGAAGCACAAAAACACCCAGTCGTCGATGGCGCGCTCAAGGTCAAAGGGAAACGGCAGGCGGAAGGGCGGCTTGAGCTCAAACTCGAGGTACTCGCGCAAGACATCGATGTGAGCAAAAACAAACGGCTGCTTGCTCATATCCTCGTTGGGCGTCGACTTGCCGCGACAGTCTTTCTCAAAGTGCCCCTTCTTGCCGCAGTTACGGCATGGCTTGGAGAGCATGTCAGCCCACGCCACGTCGTCACGCAAGATACGGAAGTGCGGCTCATGGGTAGCCAGCGAAAGCATAATGAGGTCAGCGTCCAAGCCATAGAGAACGTGCGACGTATTGGGGTCATGCGCGGGCATCATACGCTGGCGCCGAATGTAGTCCATAATCTTGTGCTCTCCCTCGCCAGGAATGTTTGAGTCCGACAGAACAACCTTGATGTTCTTCCAGGCCGGATCAGAATTGAGCTTGGCGGCAATATAGTAGCGCAGAGATTTAGCCAAAAGCTCCATGAACGGCGTGCCAGGCGTAATACAGTTGTAGTCCCATGGAGCAGCAGCTGCCTCTGGCCTTTCGCCAGTCGCCTGGAATACCTCTTCGGCGGCCTTGGCCATATCGCGCTCTTTCTCCTCGGCTTCTTGCGCAGCACGGAATCGACGCGCTCTTTGCTGGTTCAGCTTTGCTCTTGGCGCCACGCCGTCAAGCGCCATGTACAGGATCTTGCGCGGCCTGATCATGTTGAATACGCGGTCTAGACATTTGAATACCTCGACCATCATCTCCTCTTCGGTCTCTGGCGCCTCTTTGTGCTGGGGATGGCAGCACGGATGAACAATACCGTTCATGTCTAGATACAGATTGTCAAATTCAACCCCATTTGGGTTTGGCTTGGTCGCATCAACTGGGATCTCTATGCCATTTATATCTACAGGCAGCTCTTCGACAACCCGGGTCTGAACCCGTGGGTACTTGCGAACAAGCCAGCGGTAAAAGGACGCAACTCCCATGGCTTTTCAAGGTACAGAAATACGTATGTCACACAAACGAGTGTTGAAAATGTATAATACAAGCTACAGGTGGGAGGGCAAGTCTACACGTGAGCGAGCGAGTGTTCCAAAAGAGCGGAAGGGAGCACGCTTTTGAAAATAAAAAAGGATTAGAGCTGGAATTTAAATTTTCTGAAAGCGAAGAAAGATTTTTCTCTTAAACATTCATAAGCAAATATGTCAAAAAAAGCTCTGCGGATCACAGGATTAAAATAACCTGATCAGGGCATCAAGAATCAGCTCACTGAGAACAGCAAACGAGCTCCTCCAATGCTGAGCAGTGGTACACTGTTATTCTTCCACATTTCCATGCCTTACATGGCACTCAACTAAAGTAAAAAAAACATGTAAAGTGCTGCATGCATTTTTGGCTACCACATCCACTTTGAGAGAGCAGACCTGCCTCGAATTTTTTTGTCCTATGGCCAGGAGGTGTCCCTTCGAAACTGACGTTGATAGCAGACAAGGAGACTTTGCTACCCGCTTCTTTTTTCTTTTTCTGAAATTCCTGCGGCGCTTGTTGGTCATCCTTTGTATTGTGGTCAGGGCAAACTCTCCACATATAAAAAGAGTGCCAAGGGAGGCCCTCTTTTCCTTCATGGAGAATATCCTATATCGCCTTTTCTTTAAAGTACCTATTCGTCATTTTTCTATAGATACTAGGGCAATTGAATATATCAGGCTATAACGATGTTGCTGACCAGTTTTATGAGGGTTACAACTATGAATGCGATAAGGAGATAGAAGTTCGGGACCTGGTACGTGTTAGCATAGCTGATCATTTAGATATAAGAGACAAAAAGAGAGCCGACGCAATCCTTAAAGAGGTTTACTCAACTGTTTTCAATTGGGAAAAAAGAGGGTACATATGTGGGCGTAGTGTAAGACTTGATTTCACCAGTCCTGGAGATGGATACCTTTTCACCTTTAAAGTTCATTATTCTATGACAGATTGGCATGATGATTTTGTTTTTGATATTACGTGCGATGATTGCGAAAGTAAGCCAAACAAGGCCAATCGATGCTTGTATGCCCAAGCTTCGTAGTTGTTGATAAATAATTTTCTTTTCTAGCTCAAGCAAGCACTCTATGAGAGACCGCTGTCTAGTACAAGTTCCAATAAACATTGTTTAAACACAAGCTCTTGCATTGTATCTTTAGCCTGCTTCAAGTGTTTATCCTTGGTTAAACTATGTTGAGACAATTTTCCTCTGCCTGTGGTGCCTAGAAAAGTCTTTCTAGTTTACTTGGTGTGGTGAGCTGTGCTTCATTGGAAAAGCCGTGGAGTAGCATGTCTTCTTTTGGCCACCACATCTGCCGCACACTAAACCAAATGTTTTCATGAATTCTAACAAAAACATTTACTCTGGCAAAATAAGATTCACTTTTGGGAGGGTCGGGAATGCCCACTGTTTCTTGCCAATGGCAAAAAACGCCACACTGCCACCTTTGGCGGTGTTATTTTTTTCGGCTCTGGGGGTTAGGTGCAGGTAAATCTCACGTGCACTGAAGCCAGCCCTCTTCTCTGATCAAAACACGCCTTTTTTAGTTAACATGGTTGAGCAGTCGTACTTTACTAATTGCGAGGCAGCGCAGGAATTTTGTTCGGATTTGACAAGATGGCGCCTGAATGTCGACAACGGCCGGCATATGTGGGAGTACGTCGGCGAGAGCGAGGCTATTGAGCGGCCACAGAGCTTTTACGAAAAGTACTGGCTAGGCTTAGCCGTGGACATGCCCGAGCTACCCCAAGCGACGCGGCCGATGCAGGCAGCTCAGAACGGCTGGGCGTTCTTTAAGCGGCTGCAGACAAGCGACGGACACTGGGCCGGGGCGTACGACGGACCGTTGTTTATCACATGTGGTCTGGTCATTATGCAGTACATCACTGGAGTCAAGATCGGAGAGGTGCAGGGCCGAGAGATGTGCCGGTACCTACTGAACATGGCACAAGAGGACGGCGGGTGGGGCCTGCACACTGAGGGCAAGTCGACAGTGTTTGGCACGGCGATGAACTATGTCATGCTTCGGATCCTGGGCATGCAGCCGGATCACCCGGCCATGATTCGGGCGCGCAATACGCTGCACGAGCTGGGCAGTGCGCGGGCGATTCCGTCGTGGGGCAAGTTTTGGCTTAGCGCACTGGGCGTCTACGAGTGGGAGGGCATGAACCCGCTGCCGCCAGAGCCCCTGCTCTTTCCCTCGTTCCTGCCGCTAAATCCTGGCAACTGGTGGGTACACACGCGGGCCGTGTTCTTTAGCATGTGCTACACCTACGCCTTGCGCAAGTCCATGCCGCTGACCGAGCTGACTAGGTCGTTGCGCAACGAGCTCTACGACCAGCCCTACAACAAGATCGACTGGCGTGCACAGCGCGACAATGTCAGCAGCGCTGATCGGTATGTGCCCAACACGCTGCTTCTGCGCGGATTCAACACGATCCTAGGCATCTACGAAGACTGGAAAATACCCTACCTGCGTCGCTGGGCGCTTAGCGAGGCGCTATTCCAGATTGAAAATGAGGTCAAGAACACCCACTACTTGTGTATCGCGCCAGTCAACTTTGCAGCCAACATGCTTGCCGTGTTCTACGCTCATGGAGCCGACAGCCACTGGTTCAAGGGCATGCGTGAGCGCCTGCCAGACGTTATGTGGATGTGCTACGAGGGGCTGGCAGCGTGTGGAACCAACGGGTCGCAGCTGTGGGATACTGCGTTTGCCGTGCAGGCTGCCGTTGATACGGGGCTGGCTGGGCTAAAGGAGAACCGCGAGTGTATGCTCAAGGCCCTGCAGTTTCTCGAGAGCACGCAGATCCGCGAAAACCCCGAGAACATGGGTCGTACTTACCGGCAGGCTACCAAGGGCGCGTGGCCTTTCAGTACTCGCGACCAGGCCTACACTGTCTCTGACACGACTGCCGAGGGGCTCAAGTCCACAGTGCTGCTCCAGCAGGCGTCGTTTTTGCCCAAGCTTGTATCTGACGACCGCCTGAAGCAAGCAGTCGACCTGCTGCTTGGTATGCAAAACCGTGGTGGCGGGTTTGCCTCGTACGAGCTTGTGCGCGGTCCTCAGCTCATGGAGCATATCAACGCGTCGGAGGTGTTTGGCAACATCATGGTCGAGTACACGTACCCCGAGTGCACTACCTCGGTCGTGCTGGGACTGACGACGTTTACCAAGGCCTACCCGGACTACAAGCCTCGCGAGATCAAGCGGTGTATCGACGGGGCCATCCAGTACATAATAAAGGCGCAGCGCAGCGATGGTGGCTGGTACGGGTCCTGGGGCGTGTGTTTTACCTATGCGGCGATGTTTGCCTTGCAGAGTATGGCGTGCGTGGACATGTACTTTGACTCGTGCTGGGAGGGAATGAAAGGTTGCGCCTTCCTTATTGACCGCCAGAACCCGGACGGCGGCTGGGGCGAGGCCTTTGCTAGCTGCGAGCAGAAGCAGTATATTCAGCACCCCGATGGTAGCCAGGTCGTTCATACGGCTTGGGCTGTGCTGGGCCTTATGGCGGCCAAGTGCAACTACGGCGACGTGGTCAAGCGAGGCATCATCTACTTGATGAAGAAGCAGCAGCCCAATGGCGAGTGGCTCCAGGAGAGCATTGAGGGCGTGTTCAACCACTCGTGCGGTATTCGGTACCCGAACTTTAAGTTTATCTTCCCTATCTGGGCGCTGGGCCGGTACGCCGAGTTGTATGGCAACCTTCCTGTGGTCGAAAAATAGGATCTTTAGATCTCATGTGAGAGAAAGCGGGGAGGGGATTGAGTGAGCGCGTGGTCTGAAACATCATCTTGCTTTATTTCATGTAAACAAAAAAAACCCCTTTTTTCTTTATCACACTTTTACATTCTCCGAGTTTCTTGGTGCTTGCTGTCGCTGGTTTCTTTCTTTTTTGCTGGGCACTCGAATGACTGACAGCTCGTCAGAGCACATTATACGCATTGGCGATTTACACGTACCACAGCCACGAGAGCTTTCACGTACCTTACTCCTCAGTCCGCTAACTACGCCCAATTCGCAACAACAGCCTAGTTTGGCAGCTCAGGCCCACGACAGTGCGACAGACTTGTCAATGCCAGCACCTGCCACAGCCGACTCTGGGGCCGCCCAGGCTCGGATCTTGCCTGGGATCACGGGGCAGTCACGACGTAAAATGCGAGTGCCAACGCCCTCGTTACTGGGCACGTTCGAATTCAAAATATACTACGTGATATGCGTGGTGACGATAGCCAATATGATCTACACAATGTACCAGGCATCCTCGCCTAAACGACCAGAGTACGCCGAGTATAAAGACGAGCTATCCGAGGGATGGATGTTTGGCCGCAAGATTGACTTGTCAGACGGGCAGTGGGACACGTTTCGCTCACACTTGCCTGCATTCGCTGGAGTAATGTTCCTCTATGTCGCCTTGAACTGGATTTTTCGCCTGGTGGTTGTGCGGCGCGTTTATAGCGACTTTTTGGCAAGCCCAACCAAGGTGAGGGGGATTTTGCCTACGCTGTGGCTTCCATTTCTGTTTGCCACCGTGTTTACTATCGGACTGTCAGGCGTGTCGTCGGTGTTTATCTTGGCGATTGCTGGCGGTAACTATCTGTTGGCGAAGCGGCTGGGTGGGCAAAAGTGGGCGCCGGCGGTGTTCTGGGCATACAATATGGCGGTGCTCTTTACAAACGAGTATTACAAGGGGTACGAGTTTGGGCAAATGTCTCAGAGCTTGGCGTGGCTTGATGAGTGGCGAGGCGTGTTGCGACGCTGGGACATTACATTCAACATCACGATGCTACGGATGGTGTCCTTTGCCATGGACTATCACTGGCGCGTGAGGCAGGAGAGCGAGACATCTATTCAGCAGATCGACGCCTTGGTGGCGAATCCAAAGTCTGACAAAGAACGGGTGGAGAACTCGTGCTTTGCGCAGGATTATTGCTTTGCCAACTACTGGGCCTACCTCTTGTATCCGCCGCTGTATCTGACTGGGCCGATTATCACGTTCAACAACTTTATCTCGCAAATGCGGTACCCGTCGCCGTCGGTCTCAGTCAAATACACTGTATTGTATGGTATCAGGCTCCTGGCTTCGGCGCTACTGATGGAGCTGATCTTGCACACGGTCTATTGTGTGGCAATCAGCAAGTGGGGTCACTGGGAGACCTTCTCGGTATACGAGATCAGTCTGTTTGGGTACATGAGGCTGTCGTTTATCTGGCTCAAGCTACTGATTATCTGGCGGTTCGCGCGCTTCTGGGCCATGGCCGACGGCCTCGATACGGCAGAGAACATGCGGCGCTGTATGAGCAACAACTACTCTTTGCAGCAGTTCTGGCGTGACTGGCATTGCAGCTACAACAAATGGATAGTGCGCTATGTCTATATTCCCCTGGGTGGCCGGAAAACTAGCATGTGGAACACGTTTGTTGTTTTCACGTTTGTTGCGCTGTGGCATGACCTGACTATGCGTCTCCTGCAGTGGGCGTGGATCATCGCGCTCTTGTTCTTGCCCGAGGGACTGGCTACTTGGTACTTCAACAGACCTCGGTGGACGCGCAAGCCCTATTTCCGTCTGTTGTGCTCGCTGGGTGGCACGGTGAATATTGTTGCCATGATGATCGCTAATTTGGTTGGGTTTGGCGATGAGGGTGTGGATAAAATGCTGGCAAAGGTATTTAGTAGAGAGGGATTCGTGTTCCTCGCCGTCGTCTACGTTACCCTCAACATGTACTTGCAAGTCATCTTCGAGTGGAGGGAATACGAGTATAGGAAGGAGTATGCCGCTGCCAATAAGGACACTTCGACACAGCAACAGTGGGAGATGACAGACACTGCGCCCAGTGCCCCGGCTGTTGGCCACACAAGAGGCAGCTCTGATAGCCCGACATTGGTAAAGCGGCAGCAGCGGGCGGGGTAAAGATAATAGGGATAATGATTTGAATACACAAAAAGAAAGGAAAATGGTGTTTAGTTCTTGGTGCCGCGAACGTAAATGGGGCCGGAGTAGGGCGTGCTGAGTTTAAGCTGGAAGCGCTTCTTGGCTTCGGCGACTTTTTCTCTAGTCTTAAAGTGCGCCTCAACTTTGGGGCGCACGTCATCGTCACCAACCAGCGTTTCCAAGAAACCCATCAGATGCATGAGCTCCCTATCCCCCTTATCCTCGTACCAGCTCTCGATCGGGATGCCGTTAGACTGCTGGTAGGCGAACGCTTGTGGACAGTTGTCCACGAGAATCATCTTTGCCTCGTCGCGGCCTAGAATACCCAGATCCTTGACGTAGTTGGTGTTGACGTAGACGCACGAGTCTCTGAACAGCCGGTGTTTGATATAGCGGCGGTCGGGGTCAATAAGATTGAGCAGTCTATCCGCATACACTTGCTGGGAGGCGGTAAAAACAACGACTTCAAATAGCTCGCTGGCCTTTTCAAGGAACTCGCGGTACCCTGGCCGCAGCCGACAATAAACGTTGTAGTTGAGGCCATTGTATTCGACAGGGAAGACCAGATCCGCATTCTCCACGACAGTGAGCGCACAGTGGACTAGGGTCTCGTCCAGGTCTAACACAAGAGTAATGGGCGGGCTGGACCGAGTCTTGCGTGGCAATGCGTAGGGCCGCAGGGTGTGCTCCTTGGGGATGGGCGGGAGATCAGCCATGAACAAATACGGATTGAACTCATCTTCGTCATCCTCGTACTGCAAATACTGCTCATACTGGGCGTCAATATCCGAGTCAGCCAGCGACGATATCTGCGACAGGTCGAGGTCAGACTCGCTTTGCTGAGCCATCGTTACACCTGCAGTCATCTCGGGCGCACGCAAGAGCGATACCGCAGGTGGGATATTGGCCAGGGCGGCGGTGGACATTGCTGTGATCTCGTCGTTGGCGGCATCAAAATCGTACTCGTTGTAAATGGGGATATTCTCCTTGCTGGGCGTCTCGGGATAGCCCGCAGTCACTGGCGACGCACTGCAGCTATCGACGCTGCCGCCGATTTCGTTGGATTCTGGCAAATACAGTTGCATGCATCCGGCGTTAGCGCCTACGCAGTTAGCCAGGTACGAAGGGGCTGCAGTGACTCCAATCGTCGTCGGGTTCATTGGCGGAGCAGTCAGTGAGTTGGCTTCAGCCGAGCCAGGTGGCGGAGAACAGGCAGAAAGATCCAGAGCGCCAGGCATAGGGCACGCAAACACATCGGTAGATCCATTGCTTAGCTGGTGTAAGGAGCAGGGCGCATCAGCTATAGCGTCAGGTGTATCCGAGGCACTAGAAGACACCGTGTCCTGGCGCTGTAGGCCAAGCGAATCCTGAGTAATGCCCGATACACGGCGCAGAAGATCAAACACTGGCGACAGAATGGATTTAAGCGGTGACGACGGCGAGCCATCTGTACGCTGGCTAGCACTAGCACTGATAGACTCAGCTTCGGACGTCTCTGCAGCAGTGTCTTGAGCAAGCCGCCTGGCCCACCGAGACTGCTGGCCGGCAGGTTTAGCAACGCGCCTGGCGGAGGGCGAAGACGCAGAACTCGACTCATCGCTAGAATCGGCTGCGGCGGTGCCAGATGCAAACCGTTTACGCTTGAGCAGTGGCGAGTGGAACCCTGGGACCGCCACACTGGAATATGTGGGAGTTTGCGAGGCCGACAGCTCGTCGTCAGAGACAGATCTTCGCCGCTTCGTATTCGGGCCATTCTCGGGTGTCGAGGGCTCTTCACATGCCTGCTCATTCAATGGTGCTCTGGTTTTGCGTTTCGGCGACGACATGATAAAGTTGGCCGTGCCAGCAACCGGCGCGGGTGGCGTCTGAGCCTCCTCCGGCAGCGAATAGACGGTGCTTTGTGACGACAGCAAAGGCTTTGGAGTGCTGGATAAGGGCACCTTGGCAACACCATTCGCCTTTGCTGCCGCGAGGCGGTTGCCGACGGCCTGGGCAATAGGACGTCTGTTGTTGGATAGAGCTGATGGTGGTGCTAGCGAGTCGGACAACTTTGCTGACTCTAGCGCGGCAATACGCTGTCTAACTGCGCCCCTCACCACCGAAGCACCGGCCTGTGCGGCAGCAGTCCCAGTTGCTGTCTTTGGTCCGGGCCGAGGAGTAGCGACAGCGGCTTGAGCTGCCTTCACTGCGGGCTTGGGGCCAATAGGGGAAACGGACAGCGAGTGTGGGTGAGCCAATGTGGAGGTCTTGGTATGGTGGCTGTCATCAGATGACTTTACAGTTGTGTCGTTTTCAGCAGGCATGCCAGCGTTACGGCGGCTGCGACGCGGAGGGTCGCAAACCGGCTCTACGTGGTTAGTATCGCGTTTGTCAGCGCGCCCGTTGCCTTGCCGAACACCAGCTGATTTCTTCACCGAGGCCGGAATAGCCACCAAAGACGCCTGGACCTTTGACCTTGTCTTTGAACCATCGACAACCGCCGCGGCTTGACGCTTGGGCCCGCTGCGTGGTCGCGCAACAGTAGACATCAAACGAACGAGCAGCTTACTCAAAAAAGCGTATGTGAGGGGAGGGGTATGCGCAAATCACTCGTAGTTCTTCTAGAGAAGATGAGCACACGGATAGACGCAAGGGACCAACAAAGGAAATGAAGGGAGGCGCAGCCGAATAAATAAAAAGGTCCGAGCGCAGGATGGAAAAAAACAAGTTACGCGCACGAAGGAACCGGTGTGCAGTGGGGTAAAAGGCGGGGTAAAAAGTGCAAGCTGGCGACTATTATGCAAAATACGAAGTTTGAGCCAAAAAAAAATGGTTTTCCCCTCTTTTTCCAAGAAGGCTTTTTTTATACAACAGTGAGGCAAATGTAGTTGTCCCTTGTGTGCACTTGGAGAAGAAGAAGAAGAAAGGACGTAAACAACAAAAGGGTAGAAATTTAAGAGCAAAAAGAATAAAGTAGAAAGGAGAGCCTTCCTTTCAGCGTACTCCCAAAACCTCAAACCACCACTTTGGCAAGATGCGCGCGTGCCCTCTCCGCCTCCCCCCTCCTGCCAGAACAAAGGAGCAAGGAAAAAGGCACAGCCCGAGCTGAATCGCCAAAGAAAAAAATCGAGTTGTTGCAACCTACTAGCCGTCCGCCAATCACGAGCCGCCTACCCCCGGCCAATCACAAGGGACAGCCGACATTGTCATGGTGTTGCTTCACGCACGCCAATTTGACCTTTCCATCGTTGATTTTGTTTTTTTTCCACATTTGCGTTCTTCAATTTGACATGGACTTGGACAAGCACGCCAGTGACCCCGTGCTCGAGGCCAATGTCGCCCGGATTCTACAGGCTGCGCCACCGGCCACAGCGCAATTGTCCTCCCCGGCGGTTTGCAAGCGCCTGGTGCAGTTCGGGTCTACTGCAAGGACTCTGGGCCAATTCGAAAGCGCCTGCAGAATGTTTGGTCGCTTTGATCACGACGCGCTAGAGTCCATATATTCGGCTATCCAAACCCACCGACGAGCCCCTGCTGCTGTATCGGCTAGCAGTGTGTTTGGTTCTGCTCATAGAGCCACTCTTGGCGGTGCCTTGGTCGCAGATGAGCAGGCTGGATCGTCGGACGGAGGACTGATATACGTGCCAAAGTCCAAGCGTACGACAGCTATGAGCGCCGCAACTGATCCTGCTATAGAAAGCAAGGGGAAGCAGTCCGTGCTGGGCCTTGAAGCCCGAGCAGCCAAGCTACGCGCCGAGGCGGTTGAGTCCATGAATAAAAAACGCGCTGCCATGTCCTTTGACCCCGAGGACATGGAAGAGGAGAACTCCAAAGAGCCCGAGTCTGTCAAATTTAGACACGCCAATGTGCCTACTAACTTGCGACATCGCCGAGCAGACACGCCCTCGAATCCCGGTGGTCTTTCGCTTATCGCTCAGCAGCGCCTCGAGGACCACCGTCGCCGCCTGCATGGCCTTGAGGGCCACCGCAAGGGTATTGCGTATGAGACGACTGGACACCATACCTCCTCGTATACTAGTCGCTCTAGCAATGGCCGCTCTACTAGAGAGCCATCCGATCGGCGTAGATCACAGCGCTCTAGATCTAGGTCCCGATCCAAATCGCGATCGAGGTCGCCAGCACGCAGCAGCCGGAGTGTTGCGTATGACAGAAGACAAAATGCACCGTCTGTGCATGGCAGCCATGGAGGTGGTAGTCGGTCTGGGCAGAGCCGCTGGGATTCTGCTACTCCTGCCCCGCGCAGCGATGACCCACACTACCGCTCCTCAGCTTCTGTGTCGCGGAGGTCCGCATGGGATGTTCCCACGCCACGACGGCCAACTGACCAGCCCTCGCATCGGCAGTCCTCTGCCAGGCACTCGACTGACAGACACTCGCAGCAAGATGGCATATCAGAGACCGATCGCACGGAGTGGGACATTGCCCAGCGCCAGTTGGACCGCGAGTGGTACACCATTGACGAGTCTGGCGGCAACGCCGGCGATGACGCTCACAACCCTTTTGCCGAATATGTTGAGCATGACAACAAGCTTGAGGCCAAGCTCATTGGCCAGCAGCAACAAGCAAAGAAGATGACTGCTCGCCAGATGCAGTACAGCCGAGACAACGAGCTCTGGGTCTCCAATCGCTTGAAGCAGTCGGGAATTGTGCAGGCTGTCGACGCAGATGACGCAGATGACGATGCGGACAAGAACCGCGTGCACTTGTTGGTTCACGACTTGAAACCCCCATTCCTGGAGGGCACTGTGTTGACTCGCCAGTTGGATCCAGTCAAAACAGTCGTCGACCCTACTAGCGACTTGGCCGTGTTTGCTCGCAAGGGCAGCGCTCTGGTGCGTGACCTGCGCGAGAAGCGGGAAAGAGCCAAAGCCACTCGAGATGCTGTCAACATGGCTGGCACTACACTGGGAAACGTCATGGGTGTACGTGCTGAAGACGACGAGGGAGAGTCGCTCACTGCATCTGGTAATAATGCTAACACAAACCCTGTCGACCCCACATCAGATGACTCTATCAGTGGATCTGAATTTGCCCGCACGCGCTCGATCCGCGAGCAGCGCGAGTACCTACCAGCCTTTGTCTGCCGCGACGACCTCCTCCGCGTTATTGCCGAGAATCAGGTTACCATCGTGGTTGGCGAGACTGGATCGGGCAAAACAACTCAGCTGGCTCAGTACCTCGATGAAGCTGGCTACGCTCGCTTCGGCATGATTGGATGCACACAGCCTCGCCGAGTGGCCGCCATGAGCGTTGCCAAGCGCGTATCAGAGGAGATGGGCGTCGAGCTTGGCAAAGAGGTCGGCTATGCTATTCGGTTTGAAGATTGCACGTCCAAGCTGACGCGCCTAAAGTATATGACCGACGGTGTGCTTTTGCGCGAGACACTGACCCGCCGCGATCTGGCCCAGTATACTGCAATTATCATGGATGAGGCTCACGAGCGCACACTCAACACCGATGTTCTACTGGGCTTGCTGAAGCAAATCGTCGCTATCCGACGCGACTTGAAGATCATTGTTACGTCGGCTACCATGAATGCCCAGCGCTTTGCCGACTTTTTTGGCAATGCCCCCGTGTTTACCATCCCTGGCCGCACGTTCCCCGTTGACATAATGTTTAGCAAGTCGCCTTGCGAGGACTATGTCGACAGCGCTGTGCGCCAAGTCATGACTGTACATCTCTCGCAAGGGGAGGGCGACATTCTGGTATTTATGACCGGCCAAGAGGATATCGAGGCGTGCTGTGAGACGCTGCGCGAGCGACTTGCTGCCATTGACGACGCCAAACCGCTCACTATATTCCCCATCTACTCACAACTTCCGGCTGACTTGCAAGCCAAGATCTTTGAGCCCGCGCCGACGCGCAAGGTGGTAGTTGCCACCAATATTGCCGAGACGTCGCTGACTGTTGATGGCGTCAAGTACGTGGTCGACTGCGGCTACTACAAGCTCAAGGTGTACAACCCGCGCATTGGCATGGACTCGCTGCAAATCACGCCCATCTCGCAAGCCAATGCGAACCAGCGCTCGGGTCGTGCTGGCCGCACGGGCCCCGGTATTGCGTACAGGCTGTATACGGAGCGAGCATTTAAGAGCGAGATGTATCTGAGCCCGATACCCGAGATCCAGCGCACGAACCTATCGTACGTAGTAATGCTGCTAAAGTCTATTGGCGTAGAGAACTTGCTCGACTTTGACTTTTTGGATCCGCCGCCTCTGGACACTATCAAGACCTCGATGTACCAGCTATGGACTCTGGGATTTCTGGACAACACGGGCCAGATCACCTCGCTTGGTCGCAAAATGGTCGAGCTGCCATTAGATCCGGCTCCCGCCAAAATGCTAGTGGCTGCTCACCAGCTGGGTTGTACAGAGGAGGTCGTTACCATTGTGTCTATGCTGGCAGTGCCCTCGGTGTTTTACCGGCCCAAGGAGAGACTGGAGGAATCAGACGCAGCACGCGAAAAGTTCTTTGTGCCGGAATCCGACCACCTCACGCTGCTCAACTTGTACCTCCAGTGGTGCTCGAATGGGTGTCGCGATTCGTGGTGTACTCGGCACTTTGTGCACTCCAAATCCATGCGCAAGGCTCGCGAGGTGCGCGACCAGCTGGTAGACATTTTAAAGGGGTCGCTTAAACTCGAGTTGAAGAGCGCCGGTGCTGACTGGGACTCTATTCGGCAGTGTATTTGCTCTGCGTATTTCCACCAGGCTGCTCGCGTCAAAAGCCTGGGCGAGTACAATGATCTGCGCACGGGAATGCCTTGCCACTTGCACCCGACCAGTGCGCTATATGGAATGGGGTACACGCCCGACTATATTGTCTACCATGAGCTTGTGTTTACGTCAAAGGAGTATATGCAGTGCGTCACTGCTGTTGACCCCAAGTGGCTGGCTGAGATGGGGCCCATGTTCTTTAGCTTGCGCGAGGCTGGCACAAGTCGCAAGAAGCATGCTGACCTTCATCAGGCTAAAATGGAATCGGAGTTCCAGGTGGCTCAAGAGGAAGAAGCCGCGAGGGTTGCTGCTGAGCGTCTGCGGGCACAGAGCCGCAGTGCGTCTAGGTCACAGATCGTCACGCCTGGTGGCGCTAACAGCATACCCCGATTCAAGACGCCCCGCAGACGTACTAACATGTAGGAGTAAATAGCTACCAGGAACCTCAAATTGCGTGTGTATATGCAAATAAATGTACAGTAAATGTTTTTAAACGGTGTGATGCTGTGCTATGAAAAAGAATTGATGTGTTGTAATTTTACTAATTTCTGGTCGGTTGCTCAGCTGCTTTGGGCTGTTACGCAGAATGTATTTGCATTCCATTGATATATAATAGCCAGAGCTAATGTATTTCTTACCACTCCAAGTACAAGAACATAAATGTGTATTATCGCTTTACAGCTAATAAGTGACCCGGCTCAGCTACTACTAAAATTGAAGGTAAAGACATTAGTACGGCTTTTTTTCTCTGAAAACCCCTCTTGGAGCAAAGCTGTTGTGGGCTTAGCCGCCGCTGTTTCCGCCACACAAAAAATCAAGCTGTGGGCACCTCCACATGTCTGCCACTGCTTGCCCACTCCAAATTGTGGTGCTCTCAATGAAGTGCTGCTTCTGCAGATCAGCTAAGCCCTCCATGAGCTGAATTAGAAGTGGTGTATGCAGGTGAAGATTTTTCAAACCAACACGCGCCTTTTTTGAGACTGAGTACTTGCCAAAGCTGAACCCAAAGGCAGAGAACTCCTTTACTCTCCATTTGCTGTGGCATTTCCATTTTTCTGCTCTTTGCCATTTCCCTTTTTTACTTTACATCTATTTGCCCTCTTTTTCCTTGGACAGTCCACAACAGCTTCCTCCCTTTTTTACAGCAAGGTTCCTATTTTTTGTGCATCTCTGCTTTGCTTTTACCCCTCTACTCTTTTTTGTGTGCTTTTATTCCATTTTAATATGGATATCAATGAGATCCGGCATTATGTGAATGACCTGCACAGGCTTGCTGGTCAAGGTATGGTGTCTGGTGAGTCCCACTTTGACCAGCTTCTAAATGCCTGGCAGGGTCTCAATGAAAATGTAGGTAATGCCATCCATTTACTTCACCTGCTAATTGGTGCTCGTACACTCATAGAGCAACGGCTGGGCATCTCTGCATTTGCCCCCACAACATCTGTTGTTGGCAATGCTCCTGCCTTTCCCGCTGTTGTCACATTGCCAGATGTTGAGTGTGCTGACCCAGTCGCATGTTTTCGAGTCTCCAGTGCCCCCGTAGCGCCATCTAGCATGGGAGAGGCTCAGGATATGCGTAACGAGCTGCCGACAACCCTGCCGATACGAAAACGCCCCCGAATTACCACACCAGTGCCTATCGGGCTAGGCTCGGGTGAGGAAACTCCAAACTATATACCCGCCACCTGGCCCCTATGTGGGTCAGTTATCAGTACTTGAAGCGCCCTTACCAGCAATTGACTATGATCTGCCCGCAACCCAAACCTCACTTGCACATACTGGGCCAACAGCCATTGTTCGCAACAATTATAACATGTATATCACACCAGTGCGCCTTTCTGCGGCTTTCGAGTGCTTCTCGTTTATAACCCAAGACGTGCTACCAGCCAAGTACATGGAAACCTACGATTGCGAGTTAATTCCCAGTGGGGCAGATTCTCGCAAGTTTTACCTTGCACTAGTGAGAATAGGGGCTTTAGGTTCCGGGTACTAGAGCACACGGACAGATTCGAGTATGCCTATGGCCATTAACGTTTTACAGTGCGACGGTCCTGAGCTCAAAGCTAGACGCCAGAAGCTCATTAAACAGCTAATTCTTACAGATGGCCAGGGCAAACTAGTGATTGTCCCACGACTGTGTTACAGTTTGCTAACACTATGCTGCATGCGAGTGAGCTTGTTGACGGGTCCAATGCTGAGTGCGATATTCCGGGAAGTAGCGGGGCGTGATTTGGGTCCATTAAGCGTTTTCACGCCTAGTGAGGTCCATACAACGACAAGCGACGAGCTGTGCGATATGGCAAAGAGTTGGACACGCGATCTGTGCACGTACATTGCTGCAGGACGTCGTATAACCGAATTGATTAATGTAGCCAAGACCTGCAACAAAGCATACTACGGCGCAATTATTGAAAGCAGAGATCGCGATGGCAGGATTGCACACAGGGTGCTTGCTAATAACGAGCATGATAGTCGATTGTATCTGGGGATTTAGCTGGCTGCTTTGGCAATACTCAAGAATCTCGTATATTTAGTAGACAGGGATGTGGACGAGGCTACGATTAGACGCTTGAAGCATATGGCTACGTCTCTGAAGAATTGTTAAAGATACAGTTTTTTACTGTCTAGCAGTTCAATAAAGCAACATTGCTATTTAATGTTTAGCGCTGGAAAAAAAACGATAGTAAAAATCCTGCTTAGAGACCTAAGCAATGGCAATACCCAAGGTGAAATGTAAATGGCAGATAGACACCCGCGTCTTGCAAGCATAGAAAAAATGCAGTGTTGTGAACCGAATAAAAGATTACATACGCTTTGCATACTCGCCAGAGCACCAGCACACTGCGCTCCTCCCCTCTAACTCTATCAGGCAGAAATACCTTCAAACTCTTTCCCCCGTACAAGAAAGCGTACTAGTTGACTGAGCATGTTTATGGCATTTTTGGAATCAGTGCATCTTGCTCTATCCCTTATTGCACGATTTTAGCCAACTCAAGAAAATGTTTAGATCACCTACTGGTACCTCGCCTGGGAGGTAAAATAACAAAAGTGTATTCTTATAGCTCTCGCTGAGAGGATTCCGACCATTCTACTCGCTCTTCCGTAGCATGCCTCTGTGGCATGCTATAGGTAAAGGAGTGATTAAATGCCAAGTGTACTGAGTGGAAATTGTGCAGCCAGCCATCATGCACCAGTGAGAAAAGCCTCACAAACTACAGCTCATCTCAGCTTCCCTCAACTTGCAGCTAGAAAATTGTCCAGTTTCTGATTAAATTATGCGCTTCAATTATGCCTTAAATATTGTGTTTGGAGAGAAGAAACCACCGCATGTCGTTGGTGATGTAGGGTGATTCGGGCCTGTCCCCAAATTCGCAGTCTCACGATTGCTTAGGACCCCCCGGTCGTTCGGTTACCTGGCGTAGGTTTGAACTTTGGTTTTTTTTTTTTTGTAAATTACACTCATGGTTATTCTTTTCTTCTTAGTTTCTTCTTATTCTATTTTTTTGCTTCTAAATGTCTTCCACCTACTACTTTGCTATTGTCGGTACCAACGATTCGCCGTTGTATGAGACTGAATTAGGAGCACAGCGAGATGAGAGCAAATACCTGAACCAATTTATCGTACACGCGGCACTCGACCTAGTCGACGATGCGCAATTTATGAGCACAGCCTGTTATCTCAAAATAATAGACCGTTACAATGACTGGAATGTCTCCGCATACGTAGCACCCAGCAACACCAGACTCATGCTCCTACACGAGGCCAAGGCAGACGACGCCATCAGGCTGTTCTTTACGGACTGCCACGAGCTATACTTGAAAACGCTGCTCAACCCGTTCTACGAGCCTAATACTCCGATTCAGTCCCAGGCATTTGATATCAAGGTCAATGTACTGGCTAAAAAGTACCTGTTTTGAATGAGGTTTCAAGCAATAATAGTGTAATTTAGATATCTTTAGCCGATGGTTCTTCCCGTACCCCAGAAGTGGCCGCCTCCAGGGCGCTGGTGATAGAGGTTGGTCGTGGTTGCCGTACCCGAAGTCGTAGTGCGCGCGTTGGCTCTGCGCACTTGACCAATGTAACGGTAGAATAGCTGCGGAGTAGGGATGTAGTTCAGACCGCCCTGCGATGGCAGATCAACCGATAAATAGTAGTACAGGTGGGCGGCCATCCAGCCATAGACCATGGCATAGGGGATATCGCCATGGTCGAGCACAAACTCTAGAGCAATAATGGCGTATGGTAGATACCTAGCAGGGAACCTGAATCCAAAGTAAAAGCTCACTATCTGTTCCTGTCTATGCAACGACCAGAGGGTAATAATAGCCAACAAAACGCCCTCAGCCAAGCTAATAGTATTCGTAAGCCATGCCAAACCCGACATGGTGCTCATACAAAAGACGATAAACCAAGCGAAATCTGCACCCCGCCCGGCAAACTCACCCCTCTCCAAATCGATCGTGTACTGGTAGAGCATTATGAACATGAAAATAATGTTGAAAAAGTGTATGCCAGACTTGTGCATCAAAAACCCTGTCACTAGACGCCATATTTGAAACCGGTTCCAAATTAGTGGCCAGTATAGTCCCAGCATGTAGAACCCGATAAAGCGCAGTCGTGTGGCAATGGTCGTAGCTACTGTGGCTGTTACTAGTGTACGCGTAATGACGGGTACTGAGGCATACCAGGTCGCTAGTTGGGTCGCATCGGAACTGACTCCACGGGCTTGAGTCGGGCGAGGCATGAAAAAAGATTTTTTTTTTTCAAAAACAAAATTGAGAAATTCAATGAAGAAAAAAAAAAAATTGACTGCAAAAGAAAAGAAGGAAAAAGGGGGATTGGGAAGGTATTTGCGCAGTTTTCTTTCTATGCACGTAAATCGTCCTATAACAGAAGATGCACGGATCTGTACGTGGCAATCGTCTAGTAGTTGAGCGACAAGGACAGCGAAAAACAAAGCAATTTCTTTGATTATCTTCGTTGCTAGCCTTTATCCACATGTCGTCAGGAAAGTTTCCACTCGTACGTATCACACACATGCATCCTGCAGCCACTGTCAACCCCATGTTATTTGTAGACTAAGCAACCCCTCCCCAAGGCTATAGCTCCAACGCGAAGAAGAGCGCGACGTCGAAGTGACCTGGGAAGACCAGCAGCGAATCAACCAGTTTAGCAGACTAAACACTCGCCAGGAGACCTTGGAGGACGAATACAAGGCCCAAAAAACTGAAAAGGAGTATCTCGATGACCTGGCCACCGAACTTGAGCTAATCGATGAGGAGGAGCCAATTCCCTATAAAATCGGCGACTCTTTCTTCATGCTCACCCTGGAACAGGCTCAGGCCCGTGTGGAGAAAGACAAGGCGGTGATCGATTCGCGTGTGGATGAGCTTGACTCTCAGATCTCGAATATCACCTCGGCGATGAATGAGCTGAAACGGGCTCTATACGCAAAGTTTGGCCAGGCTATTAACCTCGAAAAGAGCTAGAGTGCATTTCTATTAAAGTGTTTTTTTGTGTGGTAAAGCTAAACACGAGTCTAACCGACCCAATGTCATGAGGCCCCCATATGCGGAAGAAGGCTCATTAACCTCTAGTAGTTTTGTAGAGAAGAGTGGGGGAAAATAAAAAAAGTACTATTCCATCTTTTTTGAACATACGAAAGCGACTTTTTTTGGGGATCATGGGTAAAGATAACAAGGCAAAGACAGCCGCCAAGGGCAAAGAAAAGGACAGCAAAGCAAAACCGGCACCCAAGGGCAAAGACAACAAGGCAAAGCCAGTGGCAAAAGACAACGAAGAAGCGAAGCTAAAGACTGCCAACGCCGTCCAAGTTCGACACATACTCTGCGAAAAGCAATCCGACGCCCTGAAAGCCATGGAAGACCTCAAAGCCGGCACAGCATTCAACGTAGTAGCCACCAAGTACTCGGAAGACAAGGCCCGCAACGGCGGTAGTCTAGGTTGGATGACCCGAGGATCAATGGTAGACGACTTCCAAAAAGTCGCCCTCGACCTACCCATCAGCACCTGTGCCAAACCCCACTACAGCGGCCTAGTAAAGACCAAATTCGGTTACCATATCATAATGGTGGAGGACCGCAAATAGCTATTGCAGCTCCTTTATAGTTCGTGTGAAATCTGGCACCGTATTGCCACCAGGGCACCCGTCTTCGGGTTTGACCCAGTGGCCTGAATCAAAAATACAGCGTTTTTGTCCGTTAAGCGCAAATGTCAATGACGTCTTCATATTGTTGTGTCGGCTTTCCGATACACTAGCTAATAATAGCTTTTTGCCCTCGTCGCCCATTGCACACCGCATTACTGAGACCCATTGAGAGTATTGCAGACATTCGGCGAATAGCATGTAGGAACCTATGCGTCTGATATCGCGTTGCTGGCAGAGAATAAATTGGAGTGTGGTTTCGGGGTCGGTCTTTTCTTGTACGCAGAGCTGTTGGACGTTGCCGGCGCACTACAGCAGGTATGAAGTTTAGTGCATTCAAAAGTGAGGCCCTTTTTGCGCTCTTGCATACTTGCCTCTACACAAGAGTGATTAAGCGTGTTAGTATGCGTGTCTAAGCGTGAATGCGCTGTTTTTTTGGTGATGCTTACCTGATTCATTGTGCAAGCACTGGACTCCATAGGAGCTGGTAGAATTTGTATCTCCAATGTAGTTGAACTGTAGGTCGAAATTCTTGTTGCTGTCGTAGTCTATCAAAAAAAGAAGAGAACATTTAGCAGATGTGAAGTAAAAAGGGGGCTTTGACATGTGCCACTCCTACCGGTACTTACAGACAGCTGCCAAGTCCCTCATGGCACGAACCGCATCTACATATAAATGAGAAATCAGTGGCTGGTATAGATTACAATGGCAGTGCTTGCAGAGTTATCTGCCTACCTGGACACTTGGACATCAAGTAAACGTCCATCTTGACTTTGGCCGACACACTGGATACGCAGCACGCGTAAAGCGCGGTTACTCCAGCTAGTATGCTCAGGGGCTTCATGATACCTAGCAATTAGAAAAGAGCAAAGTGTCGATAGCCAAAAAGAACCAAAAAGCAAGGCGAAAAGGGAAAGGAGGGACAGGGTGGCTACGCATGTTTGTTGGACCCTGTATATGAAATGTTACTGCATTTAAATATATGCGACTAAAAACGTGAAAAAGAGGAAGTTACTGATAGTTGTCGAGTGGCGGGCATGAGCAAACGAGGTTAAGATCGCCATAGGTATCGTCGACTCTGGCAACCGAAGGCCAGAACTTGCGCTCCCTGAGGTATGGCAGGGGATAGGCAGCACGCTGGCGCGAGTAGGCATGAGTCCACTCCTCTGCCGAGACCTTTGCGATGGTGTGTGGAGCATTGACAAGGATGTTATCCTCGCGGGACTGCTTCCCCTCCTCAATCTCCCTAATCTCCTCGCGAATGGCGATCATAGCATCGCAGAACTTGTCCAGCTCCTCCTTGGACTCCGACTCGGTCGGCTCAACCATGATGGTGTTCGGCACGGGCCAGGACATGGTCGGCGGATGGAATCCATAGTCTTGCAGACGCTTGGCAATGTCGATGGCCTGGATTCCAGAGGATTTGGAGAATACACGGGTATCCAGAATAAACTCATGTGCGCACATGCCGTTCTCGTTTGTAAACAGGATGGAGTAGTGGTCGCGCAGCCGGTTGGCCATGTAGTTGGCGTTGAGGATTGCGGTTTTCGACACTTGCGTCATGCCACGACCGCCCAGCAGCTTGATGTACGACCAGGTCACAGGCAGGACACCAGCCGAGCCATAGGGCGCAGCAGAGACGGGTCCAACGGTGCTCTGGGGCGAGCCATCGGCCTTGACCAGCTCCGGATGGCCAGGTAGGAAGGGAGCCAAGTGCGCCTTGACGCAAATGGGACCTACGCCAGGACCACCGCCGCCATGGGGGATAGCCAGGGTCTTGTGGTTGTTGAGATGGCAAACGTCAGCGCCCATATGGCCAGGACTGGTCAATCCGACCTGAGCATTCATGTTGGCGCCATCCATGTAGACCTGGCCGCCATACTGGTGAATAATCTCGATAGCACGCAGAACACCGTCCTCAAACACGCCAAAAGTCGACGGGTAAGTAATCATGACGGCAGATAGGCGTGCCGAGTGCTTGGCAGCCTTGGCTTCGAGGTCGGCGAGATCCAAGTTACCCTTAGCATCGCACTTTACAATGACCACGCTCAACCCGGCCATGACTGCAGACGCGGGGTTGGTACCGTGTGCAGACTCTGGTACCAGGCAGATGTCGCGGTTGCCCTCGCCCTGCGAGGCCTGGTACGCGCGAATAGCACGCAGACCGGCATACTCGCCCTGAGCACCGCTGTTGGGCTGTACGGTAGTGGTAGCCATGCCAGTGATGGCAGCCAAATCGCGCTCCAAGTCAGCGATCATGTGTGCGTACCCCAGAGTCTGCTCGCGGGGAGCGAACGGGTGGATGCTGCCAAACTCGGGCCAGGTAATGGGGATCAGCTCGGTTGTGGCGTTGAGCTTCATCGTGCATGAGCCCAGAGGGATCATGGCGTTAGCTAGGGACAGGTCCTTGCCCTGCAGCTGCGTGATGTACCGAAGCATCTCGGTCTCAGAGTGATAGCGACTAAACACCGGATGCGTCAAGATCGCGCTTTGCCGAGCCAATCCCGCAGGAACTGCCGCAGACTCCGAGACCGAGGGCGCAGCAGCACTAGCAAGCGAGTCTAGCGCCGATACGTCGCCGCCAAACACGTCGACCAAGTGGGCCAGCTCCTCGCGAGTAATGGCCTCATCCAACGTAACGCCCACAGTGTGTGCGTCAATGCGGCGCAGGTTGATGCGGCGCTCGTTGGCACGCGCATGAATAGCAGCGGCATCAGGCACGCGAATGCGCAGAGTATCGAAATACGACTCGTTCTCCACCACCAGCCCAGCGCGCACCACAGAGGACGCCAGTATTTGCGTAAAGCGGTGGATGCGGTTGGCGATATCGCGGATGCCCGCCGGCCCGTGGTACACGGCATACATGGCAGCCATGTTGGCCAGCAGCGCCTGAGCAGTGCAGATGTTGGACGACGCCTTTTCGCGCCGGATGTGCTGCTCGCGAGTCTGCAGCGCCAGACGGTACGCCCGGTTGCCAGCTGCGTCCCGGGACACGCCGATAATGCGCCCAGGCACGCGGCGCTGGTTGGCTGCCGTGGTCGCGAAGAATGCTGCGTGCGGGCCGCCGTAGCCCAGAGGCACGCCAAACCGCTGAGTGCTGCCAATAGCAATGTCGGCGCCAAACTCGCCAGGCGGCTGCAGGACGGCCAAGGACATCAGGTCGGCGGCCACCACCAGCTGCCCACCCAGCCCGTGCACCGTGTCGGCCAGGGCGCGGAAGTCGTTCACATTGCCATATGTATCGGGATACTACGCATTGAAAGGTAGGAATTATTAGCACGCGCATGACCTGTATCATTAAATGGCCGCTGCCTGCAAATGGAAAATCTGAAACCAGGCAAGTGTGGGAGCCCATTGTGCAGACCAATGGATGGAGATGATAGCAGCCACTAAATAACCGATTGTTCAGACATTCTTTCATCAACTTACTGACACAAGCGCTCCAGCCAGGCGATCGCCCAATGACGAAAAGTCGAATGTTTTATAGTCTCCAACCACAATCTCCGCCCCAAACCCTTCTGCGCGAGTCTGCAAAACCGCCAATGTCTGCGGGTGGCAATTCCGATCAGCAAAGAATGCATTCCGAGTTTTCTTACGCGCACTATTCAAGCACACCACAAGCGCCTCGCCCGCAGCCGAGCCCTCGTCAAGCAGCGAGGCATTCGTCGCTGGCAGCCCGGTAAGATCGGCAACAACCGTCTGGAAGTTCAGCAAGCTCTCAAGCCGGCCCTGCGAGATCTCTGGCTGATACGGCGTGTACTGAGTGTACCACCCGGGGTTCTCCAGGATGTTACGGAGTATCACCGGCGGCACCACAACGTCCGTATATCCAGTGCCAATAAACGACCGGTACACCTGGTTCTTCTGCGCGATGGCCTTGAGCTTAGCCAATAGCTCCTTTTCAGCGTACTCGCTGTCGCTGATCTCCAGCGGCGCTGCCAGCCGGATGCTGGCAGGGACCGTTGCCGCTATCATTTCGTCCAGCGAGGCGAACCCCAGAGCCTGTAGCATGGCCCCGACATCACTGTCGCGTGGCCCGTTGTGCCGCCTCAGGAATGTGTCGAGGGGCGCGTATGCTTGAGCCGCGATATCCCCGCTGTTTTCCGCCGAGGCACTGCCTGTCTCGGCAGGGGCGGTGGCTGCGGCATTGGCCTGGCGTGGCTTCAGAGTATGCAGCAGCGCGCCACGGACCATGCTCGATCCCGAGGAGCGTGGCAGCAGCTGGCCTAGCTTGGCGAGCATCTGGGTCTTTGAAACTGTAGATCTTGAAAGCATATTAAAAGAATGAGTAAAAAAATAGGAGAAAACGAGTGGGTACTGAAATGAAAAACCTAGCGTCTTGGGCGAGCTGGACTCCTTTTTAAAGCAGAAACACAACGACTAGCATGAAAGAGCGAAAAAGGCGCCCATGGGAAAAAGCGCATACATCCGTCGATTATTTTTTTTTCTGAGCACGGTGATAACAAGAGCATCACAAAAAATAGCTTTACCCGGTGGAAGCCATTTACCATGGTGCGCATAAAGGGAGTGGGGGACAAAGGAGGCTTGCCACAAAGTGTAGCGCATAAAAAACAATTCACCGCTCACTTCCGCCTGGTACCATCTCTTTTTCATGTGATTGATTCCCATCAAGGAACCCTAGGCCAGGCCCGCGAGCTGCCCGACGCTAGCCGCCGTGCATACTCCAGTGCTACCGATCAGCACTCTTCTCGTGCCGCCATGACGTCGCGCAGCCGCGGCGATAAGCGCAGCCTCTTCGAATGTCATACCGCCAACGATAAAGATCACAATCGCCGCGCTCCTGGCTGCTGCCTCGCCAGCCCCGCGAGGCTGGTCAGTGCGGGATGACGCGCCACCATCACCTGGCCTTTTCGACAAAAACCGCCGCCTACATGGAGAGAACAATGTCTTCACTTTTAATATCGCCAGGTATGGAAAACTCACACGTTACCCAAAGCCCAGGCACACCTTACCCTAGGCCCTTGAGCATGTTAGCTGCCGCCACTGCCGTTCCTTGCTCGGCGTACTCCAGATCAGAGCATTTGTCGCCACGGAGTACGCCCTCGGCTACTCGCGCTACCAGCGGCAAATACACGCTGTCCATCCCACGCGAGAGCCCCACCAGCTCCCCCCACTGCGCCATCCGACTGCGCTGGCCATCGCTCACAGCCACTCTCTCAGCGTACTCCATGACTCGGGCAGCCCAGCGCTCCGCAGCCAACTGCACGGCGCTAGCATCCAAATCACCTGCACTTTCATGCGCCACTGCTAGATAGATAGTAACATAGTCCTCGGCCAGCCGCCGCTCTGCCTGTGCTCGCTGCCCAGCAGGTATTCCGACTCTGGTTGGCGCCAACAGAGAAGCCGCCATCAGTATCATCCCCGGCGCTGGCGCGTGCTGCCAGAGCCACCGTGGCACGGCGGATGCAAGTAGCTCCTCGTCTGTTCTTCTATCCACGCACGACTCGATCATGCCAGAGGACAGCGGCAGGATACTAGTCAGCACTTGGTCCCAAGCAGCGCTCATTTCCTCCTCTTCTTCCTCAAGCCCCTCTGCCAGCTCACTTCCACTGCGTCGAATAGAGTCTGCCATCTCCAGCAGCGAGTCCTTGATGCCACCTATCACAAGCTTGAGCGTCTTCTCGGCGCTCTCAATCTCGCTCCAACGCTCGCGCTCGCCAACCGACATGGTGTCCGCAACAGCCCGAGTGATATCCAGCGCCCCCTCTACTTGCTCAGCGTCCGAGTCATGGTAAATATCGAGTAAACTCCGGAGCTGCTCCCCAGTCACTTTCCCCGTAGTCGACGGCAAAGTGCCTCTCGCCTTGCCGCTCACATCTGCGTCAGCCAAGTGTCCAACCAACACGCGACGGAGAATCTGCAATGCCACTAGCTTGTCTTGCTCAAAGCACGTCTCCCACAGGCTCATCTCAGAACTCTCATCCTCGCGGAGCACCGATAGCAGCGACTGCCTTGTTAATGGACTAGCAGGGGAGCCCGTGGTTTCAGGCAGCACTCGGTAGAGTTGGTCAAGCAAGTGGCCGCCATGGTGCATCGGTGCAACGAGATCCAACGTCCGATCCACAATCACCACTGTTGCATGCTCACTGCCATACTCCTTGGTTTTCTGCGCCATTCCAGCGCACCTCCGACTGATCCTTTTCGACATATCGCCGAGCGAATAAAAGCTGCCTTCCAACCCCAATCCATTCAGCAAGGACACAATACCAAGCGAGGCGCGATCCAGCGACTTTGTGTCTCGTGCCGAGCTGTGGCCCATTGAGCCCGAGCGGCTCGCACCACTATCGCTACCAAAAGTTGGAGCCACGTCGCCAATATCAGTGAGCACAAAGCAGTCGCCACAAAGAGCCGCAACTGACAAAAACGGCAGCACTTGCACTTGCACGGCACTAGGTTCCAAAAACTCGGATTCTGCGTGCTGCCCTCGCCTCAGTAGCTCTAACAGCGCTGTGCTAACACCAGTGCTAGTCAGTGACATGGAATGGCCTGGGAATGCTGCCTCCACATCGTGCCAGAGCTGCTCGCTCGTAACCACGCAAAGCGTGCACTTGGTAAAGGCGCCACCCTGCAGGATCTGTGCGATACTCGGCCATGCTGCCACAGGCCAAGACGCGCTTCCTAAGAGGAACAGCGCGTGGGTGCCATCGGGAAGGCAGGACGCGGGTGAATCCAGCTGTTTGATGCTGCGCGCGCGCACCTTCCCTTCCTTTGAGCCAAGTAGGCCGAGTATACCTCCTGCAACGCTGGCATTTACACTCTGCAGTACAATATCGTCGGCGTATATCGTAGTATTCAGTCCTAACGAGTAGCGGTCAACAACCTCATCAAGCGTACAGGCCACTTGCTCAGCCAACGAATTCGACATAGAGTGCATTAATATTATAAAAAAAACTGAGGAAGTTAGGATAGCAAGAAAAACGGAAACTCCCGATGCAAAGCGCTCTCTCGTCATCAAAGGGTGCCCCTTGATCCTGCTTAGATCATTGCCAGTAGAGCGATTACAGTTGATGCAGTCCACGCCACAGCACGTAGTCGAGGGGCAGCGAGGCTATCATTAACCATAACAACATTGCCGCCGCCCTGTCCGCCAGCTCCGCCCCGAGCGCCCTTGCCCCACTGATCGTCGTCCCTAGGCGGTGCCGCTGGCGCCAGTGGCGGTGGGGCCTGGGGCTTAGCTTCCTGCGTAGGCGGTGGCTGATCATCAGCCAGGATCCTAGCTGGCCGAGTCATACGATCCATCATCTCGCTGTTAAACTCTCTGCCGCCAAGTGCCGCACAATAGATCTGGACTTGCATCTCCTGGAGCGTGCGATTCTCAGCGTCAGGGCAATTGTCATAGCATGTGAGTATCTTTTTCTGGCTCAGGCATTTGCATTCCCAGTTATCGTAATTGCACATCTTGAATTGCTTGTTTTGCATCGAGAGACACGCATCCAGGATGTTCTGCGCTCGGCAAGAGCTAGCAGCTACCTGCTCTCCTAGTAGCAAGACTGCGAGAGCAACTAGGTTTGTTCCGCGCATGTTTCTAAAAATTGTAGTGATAAATTGGGGGACAGATGATAACAGCGATAACCAAAAGCAATGTCGGAGCTTGAATCCATTTTGCGTGGCTGCTGATAGCCCAAAGTAGTCGAAGGCGCCAGGTTAATATGGTGGCAATTGGGCCATATGACGACTTTGTCAAGTCATAGCTTGTCTACCAACTCCGCACACGTGTAATGACAATTTACGCAAGGCCACTAATTAGAAATTGCGGGGAGAGCTGGAATACTGAAAGAATGACCGCAGGTGTTTCAGATGACATTACCAAGCAACGCATGGCCAGATACCGCGCGGAGACACTATGAATTAAGTGAGGCACGCGAGCACAATCAATGGGCACCAGCATTGCCACCTTGACCATTAAATTGAATACTAAAAAGTGGCAAGTTCTTTAATACAGTTAATCTGGGAAGATGAGACGGCGAATAGATTGATCGAAAGGCTCCAACAGTTGATTGAATGCGATCATCCATGCAGTTTCGCGAACCAAATGCCTTGCAATGCTCAGACGAAAGGTCCACAAATGCAAACTTTGGACACATAATAGCGATATACACTGCAATGCAAGCTATTCAATAAAAGGCAAAAAGAGGGGCGGCTTAAAAACGAGACAAGAGAAGCACGATTGTGTGACTGCATACGGGGGCGGGTCAATATTCGGAGCTTGTCTACCACGGAATCTTTTGGAATACATGCCATGTCATACGTAAGCAGAGCTGCATTGATTTCCCCAAGTTTGGGCTGAATGAGGAGAGGAGGCTTGGCTCCTTACTTTTGGCAAAGCCACCCCCGCACTACTCAGACACACTCCCGCCAGAGCCAATACCAGAAATAAAATGACTAGCCGAGCTGCAAAATGCCTTCTAAGAGTCGCCAGTGGAAGAGGAGGCAGCAGCGACCAGGGCGTTTCGGCGCTCAATAAGCTCCTTGTACTCTCCTTGCAGGTGGCTTTCGCGCGCCTCAACTTTGCGGAGTTCAGCCCGAGCCTTTTCGATTCTCGCGGGGATTATCGCTTGTTCAGCAGCATACAGCGCGCCAAATGCCTCCGAGTCGAGCTTTGCCTGCTCAAAGGCCTTGTAGGCCTCTGCGATCTTGCCGTCCAGCGCTTTGGACCGAGCCTGGTAGCCACCAAGCGTAACACCTAGCTTTTTCTCGATCTTGCCAGCACGAGCAGCCTCCTCGGCCATCAGCTCGCGGCGGCTGGCCAAGTCCAACCGATGCTTTTCGATCCACTCGGCGTTGCTAACTTTCTCCGTAGCCACAAATCGCTTGGCCTGGGGCAGCCACGTTTCGGCACTCTCAGCAGCTTGCCACACATCGAGGCCAGCAGGCTTTGCTAGCTGCTGGTACAATTCGCGCACGTCATCGCGTATGCTGTTCATCTCCTCATCCACCAGCAGCCTGGCACGCTCCAATAGACTGTCAGCGATGTCGTCAAGCTGCGCATCAGATGGGCGGGCTGGCCGCAGCAGGGGCATGTCGGGGACCGGGTATTTCCTGGCGTCGCTTAGCACGAGTGCGCGCATCTCGTCGCTAATCAGACCAAGCACAGCCTCTGGGATGCTGGGATCGGCAGCCACGGCTAGAGCGCCCGCTGGCATAGCGCTGGGACGCGGGAGACCAAGTTGCACGCACCTTGTGCGGCGTCGCATTTCCAGCTTGGCCTCCTCAATGCGCATCTTTTCCATGCGGCGCTCAACGTCAGCCTGGTCCTCGACAGCCTGTGCAGCTGACTCAGCACTCTGGTTTTCGGGCTCGGGAGCGGCCTCGGGAACAACAATTTCAAGCTCGTTCTTTGGCGCAGGAAGCTTCGCGAGCTTGAGTGCCAGCTGTTCTCGCAGACTACGGGCGGCCATTTTGTGCTCGCGAGCTGTAGTACCCGCGCTGTGCATTGGCGTGTTGAGCCCCAGCTCGTCTCGAGCTGCAGAAGTAGCTGCGCCGGCTTTAGCCACATCGGAGGCTGCATCGGGGCGCAGTGACAGAGCCAGCGGATTTGGCGTAGCAGCGTCGGCCGCGCGTGGCAAGACGCCGCTAAACCCAGTGCCTTCGCCACGGGGCATGGCCTGCACAGGACCGTCGCCACCTGAGAGCGGTGTAGGCTGAGCGGCTTGGGCTCGCTGAGCTAGAGCCTCATTCATGACTCGGTTAGACTGCGCAGGAGTACGTGGAGTACGCGCTGCAACCGAAGAAGACTCAGCATAGTCGCCTAGCAGCGTATCAGTCGGCCCGCCAGCTACGAGGTCGCGCGCCATCACGCTCTGCTGGCCAAGCTTTGCTATCGTCTCGAGCTCTCCGTCGTTGACTTGCGGCGCTGGTAGCACCAGACGAGAGCGCTTTGCAAGCTGATCAGCCTCCTCTTTCTCAGCAAACGCATCAGCAGTCTTTTGGTCAGAGGCCCGCACAAACGCCACGCCCTTGGCCTTGTTGTCGCGCTTACGCTTAGCCTCCTTCCTCTCGTCAGCCTCGCGCTCGACTCTGCTCTTAGCCTCCAAGCTATCCAGGAACCTGCCCTTCAACGACGCAGAGCCCTTGTCTTCTTGCGCTAGCTCTGCCGTGGTATCGTAGAACCCAGGCATTGGTCGCTTCTCATAGGGTATTTCGGCGTTGTAGTCCAAGTGTAGCTTGTCCTTCTTTTTCTTTTTGATCTTCAGGTCTATGCCAGCTGCCTTTAGTTCGCGTCGCTTCTGCAGAGTAGCGAGCCGTCTGGCTTCTTCGAGTTGCCTCTCGCGCGCCTTGCGCTTAGCCTTTTTGCCCTGTGTGTTGGCTAGGCGCGCGCGAGCCTCCGACAGCATGTCCTTCTCGTCTTCGTCCATGTCGACTGGATCAGGTCGTGCTGCTTTGGACTCGGGGTTGGGATCAATCTCGCCCGGCCTCAGCCTGCGTGCCTCGGCTTGGCCCTCAGTGCCAACTGCGCCCTGTAGGCCTAGGCCGTCGTCTTCACCAGTTGCGCGGGCTTCGGCCTCGTCGAGCAGCCGCTGGTACCGCTCAAGACATTGCGCAGGAGCACGGCCAACAATTGGCGCTATAGTTCGCCACTGGGTTGGCATAAGCTTGGCCAAGTGCAGTAGCTTTTCGTCTTCTTCCTTGGACCACTCTGTTTTCTTAATGCTCGGGTCCAGCCACTCGTACCACCGCGCCTTGCATTGCTTTGGTGTCTTGCGTACGAGCAACGACGAAATGCGCGCCCACTGTGTCTTGCCGTATTTCATTACGGCCGCCTTGAGGATCTCATCCTCCGTGTTCTTCCACACTCCGCCCTTCAAATGGACCCTCATTATTCGTAGAGTAGGCGTACAAGGCAAACAAAAAAAACTGAAGGACAGTGCTTGGATTGGTTTCTTTTTTTTGGCCATTTTCCCCTTTGGTGTAATCGTATGTGGGGCAGTAGTGACGGATAATGGGTATCCGGCAACAGATTTTGACACGTGTCTTTTTTTTGGTGCATTGTCAACGAATCAAGCTCTCTGAAGCAACCAGATCTCCTCTAGAGAACACTGTCAAACCCGGGAAATGGAAGTTTTGTTAAGCACACCCAAAATCCAGTTCAGCATCATTAAGCAACCAAGCTTTTGCAGTAAGAGAGCCAACCAAATTTAGCACTTCCACATCATCTCTTCATCCCTTTTGGCCAAGTCCACACTTTCCAAGCACTTTCATCAAAAGTGACACGGATTTGCTGGCTTTTCCGATAATAGCTTCTTGCTGTCTTCATCATATTACAATATGTTAATAGAATTTTTCCACTCGAACTCCAACCTTGGTCTGGTCTCATTCCCCATATATAAAAAGAGCGCCAGAAGAAGCACCCACTCTTTTTATTTTTCTCACCCACACACAGCACATTGCACACTTATTCCACGTATACTCGCACGCTTTAAGGAAATGCATAATTATTTTTACGGGACATGATGACCCTGACATTAAGCGTGGTGGCCACTTTCATGGCAATTCTAAGAGGAAAGTGGTATTGCAAGCAGTTAAATTTTTAAAGCGCATATTACGTATTGATAAAGACAATGGAAAATAGGATGATGATTTATATAAAAATCTTGAATCAATCGGTGATGACGAGAATGTAGAGAGAGAAATAGATGGGCGTATTTTTTCTCTTCAATATTTTGAGGGCAGGGTTGGTGTGGAGGAAGACTATCAATACTTAATTTGTCTACTGCGTGGTGACAATGATAGTGACGATGGTAGTGACGATGATAGTGACGATGACGATGACAGTGATGATGATGATGATGATGGGTCTGTTAATGCCGAATCAGATAACGAGTAGCTCTCTACACATGAGTGCCCTGTTAGACCGAGTTCCTGAGCATGCAATCCACGTATCAATTTAGATCACTTGACATGTTTTTTTTGACGAAATACAAAATCTTAAGCGACATCACTGCACATTGCCAACCGTCATCGATTTCTAGATCTTGGTTAATCTCTGTGTGGAGTAGCGCAATCAGCCCTCATCCTCATGAGGTGTGGGCTTTCTCTGTTCCTTTTCTCTTAGCTTTGCGCTTTTTGCTTTAGTCTGACTTGAATCTGAATCTGAATCTGAATCTGATAATGGCAACGGCGGCTGGACTCGTGCCACTTGCGCGACCTCATTCAGCGAGGTACATTTGCAAACATACAAGCTGGAGATAGCCTTTCCAAGCACTTTTAGTGCTGATGCTCCGACCTTCTTATCTTACTCATTCGCCCTGAATTGAATTGTAGTTTCAGCGAATGGAGCTGGGTGTTACGGGCTAGACCAGCCGTATTGCATTCATGGCCGCGAATATGCTTTGCCTCGAAATTCAGAGAGCAAACGCAGCAGCGACTATCACATACAGTTCCTAGCTACCGCCTACGGCACCGAACTCTGGATAGAGAACGCGCGCTTGGAGGAGTACGCCGGCTATTCAGCACTACTTTTATCGCCAATGCTGAGAAGCGCGCTCAGGACGTGCCAGAGGCCCGGCCACAGCCACCTAGTACGGATCACCGAGAGCGAGTGCTGACGATTCCAAATGCTCTGACGATGGCGCGTATCTTGTCAGCGCCGTATATTGGCTATCTAATTGTCCAGCAGGATTACGGACTAGCACTGGCTGGGTGCGTGGTTCTGGGATTAACTGATGCGTTGGACGGGTACATTGCTCGCAAATACAGCATGCAGTCGTTCGTAGGATCGATCATCGATCCAGCAGCAGATAAGGCGTTGATGACTACACTGACATTGGCGCTAGCTTACGGGGGGCTGTTGCCAACGACTCTGGCTGTGGTAATAATCGGTCGAGACGTGGCACTCTCGTTTGCAGCATTCTTTATTCGATGGGCAACTCTGCCCGGGCCAAAAACGCTTAGACGGTACTTTGACTTGTCGATTCCCTCGATTGAAGTCCGACCGACGGTGATCAGCAAGTGGAATACGGCGCTTCAGCTCTCGCTCATGGGCGCTACGCTGGCCTCGCCGGTGTTTGGTATTCCAGCTGATTTCGTGGGACTAGTTGGATTCCAGTGGCTGACTGGTGCAACTACTGTGCTGTCGGGTCTGGGATACCTGACTTCCAAGGACGCCGTGCACAGGCTGACAAAGGCAGAGGTTGCTAAACGTATCCCCAAACCGCACATATTGCCCAAGCGAAAGTAGGTGCTAGGTCGTCGTAAATATAGTGTATTAATCTGCAGTGTAATAGTGTGGTGCGATTTCGGTCAGCCAAGTCAAGTCAATGGCAGTTATGCCGCGCATATAGAGCTTGGTCGTCTCCATTGCCTCGGCAAACACGACAAACTTGGGCCTTGCTGCTTCGGGAAACAGCACTGAGGATGGGTGAATCCACAAGGCTGGACCACCCCTAAATAGCCGATATGAGCCATCGGTCTCTAGCCTGGCTGCGTTGGCAAAGAGCCCCGACGCTAGGCATTTTTGGAGACAAGAAAAGTCTTGGCCGCACGACTGGCGACAGCGCTCGCGAGAGTAGCCCATCCTAATCAGGTATCCCTCTAGCTGGCGACTGACACGATCTGCTTGCTCGAGCGTCCGTGAACTGAGAAAGTGTAGACGGCACCACTGCGATCGCAGTTTGGTGGGAGTCTCCTGGTAGGCGACAAGGGCGTTGACAAACGTCAGTACATCGCCTTCTTGGACCATAAAATCGCGCTTATCTAGCTCCGCCTCGGCCCGTTGATCGCTAGGCACAACGAAAGGGTCATTGCCTACCGCAAGCATCGCCACCGCGGCAAGCGCTTCTCGCACACAATGGAGCCTTTGAGCCGCGTTTAGCAGGCACGCGCCAAGCTGGGGATCCAGCGGGAGCTCAGCCAAGTGGATGCCAAAATCTGGGGTGAGTACTGCGCGCTGAGGCTCCAGGGCTCCTAGGCTGGCGAGATGCTCCAGTGCATGCGAGAGTAGCTCGGGTGGTGGCGGCTGAAAGTAGTCAAAGCGGACCAAGTTGCTTACGCCCAGAGCCATGAGCGTCAAAACCATTGGTGCTAGCGACAGGCGGCAGACTTCAGGCACATCGTGGTGCAGAAACAGCCCCGATTTAAATGTCTCACTCGTGTAGAGTCTGTACACTTTGCCTGGCTGTGTCCGACCCGCTCGACCTGCGCGCTGTACAGCAGACGATTTCGATATTGGCCGGGTAACCAGCCTGTCGATTCCGGTTACTGGGTCAAACATGCGCTGCTTGACAAAGCCGCAGTCAACAACGTAGACGATGCCTTCGATGGTCACTGAGGTTTCGGCAACATTGGTGGAGAATACCACCTTGCGCTTGCCGGCTGGTGTAGGGTCAAACACCTGCTTTTGCTCTTCTTGAGATAGACCGGCGCTCAAGGCTACCAGTATCATCGATCCTAAACGGCCATCGGTAAGCGCAAGCTCGTAAGTGTCAGCCAAAGCCTGGGCTATGTCGTCTTTCCCGGGGAGAAACACAAGTATGTCTCCTGCAGGCTCATTGGAATGGATTTTCATGACTGCTTCCACAGAGGCCGCTAGGTAGTTTTCGCAGGGAGAGATGAGATAGTGAGTGTCAACGGGAAACACGCGCCCAGAGATAGACAGTATCGTTGCGCCTCCAAGCGCCTCGGCTGTGGTGGTGGCATCATCTGAGGCAAAGTACGTCCTGAATCGCTCGGCATCCAACGAAGCCGATGATATGACTACGCGTAGATCATTCTTGCGCTTTCGCAGGATTTTCTTTAGCAGCGCCAGCAGCATATCAGTTGCTATGCTGCGATCCTGCGCCTCGTCGACCATTATAACCGAGTAAGCGCTAAGCAGGGGATCGGAAAAACACTCGCGGATCAGCGTCCCGTCGGTTAAATATTTTATACGAGTGGCTTCCGGGCTGAACGCATCGGAGAACCGGACGGAGTATCCGACGGTAGTGCCCAACTCGACACCCATCTCTTGCGACACCCGCTGTGCTAACATTGCGGCGGCAATTCGTCTGGGCTGGGTGCATCCTATGGTCTTGCCGTTGGCTGACCAGCCTGCCTCGTAGAGATATTGTGGCAGTTGGGTCGACTTGCCTGACCCAGGCTCGCCGACCACTACAACCACAGAGTGTTTCTCAATCGTGTACAAAAGTTGCAGCTTGTGTTTGAAGGCAGGCAGCTGGCGACGTTGCTCGTCTATTGTCAATGGCTTGCTGGCAGAGCCGCTGCCCCGACTAAAGTAGCTGCGGATGAACCCGTCGTCGTTGCTGCTGGGGATATCATTCTCTTTGCGTGCCACTGTGGAAGCAGCTTCCTGGTAGCTGCGTTTCGTTGACATGGGAGAATTGTTTATCGAGGCTTTAGAAAGAGGTATACACAGCATACAAAAAGAAAAGGACCATAGGCCAGCCGCAGCTAGCTTCATCAAGAATCTTGGCCATTAGCAACTATGGCACACTCCAAGTTAGAACAGCTTGCGTGGTTGGCTCAGCTTTTCCTCCATGTTCTTTAGCCGCCGGTCGACAATTACAGACCGAGCCCTATCCATCTCTTCCACAGTGTTGACTCTGCGCAAGCACTCGTTCATGATGTCCCTGTGCTCGCGGCATTTCCACACCACGCCGATTGTGTAATTGGTGCTGCATTCCGAAAAATACCGCATTGCCTCGGCGCACCTCGCATGGGCGTGCTTTCGCCGGAGATCTCTGACCTCGTTCTCTTCGCGGCGAGTCAGTGCTGATAGCTGCAAATTGGGCGACACCTTGGGCACCTCGATGGGCGGGCCAGGCGTCATGAGCCTCTCTTTTGTCTCGGCGTCCATTACTACAAAATGAATAAATTAATATAACGATAGAAGAGAAACACGCCATTTCAAGAAATAATGCTTGTTTTCTCAACAAAGGCGGATTAAATTAATCCGGGATCCCGAGGACAAGGGTTTCGCCTATCTGCTGTCGCCAGCTGGTCTGTGCAGATAGGGACCGACTCCTTCCTTGCTTTTTGTCTCTAAATCAAATTTAAACACTTGCTCTTTTTTGGTTCTACTAACACTATCATGCCCTCCTCCATTCGTCCTGCGCTCAAGGCTGGCGCTGCTGTAAGTACTTGGTCCAATTAGACATTATTTGCATTCTCGCTTTGCTGCTAGTTGCAAGTTTCGCACTCTCTGCCAGTCGTACTAATTTCCCCCATGGCGGCGCCCCCTCTGCTTTTTCTTTATCTGTCCTTGGACACAAGCTAGCTTCGCCGTGCCGTTGTTTCTGGTGCCCAGGCTGCCTCCAAGCAGCAGACTCCCTCTGCGGCTCGCGCATTCTCTGCCTCTGCTTCTTCGCTTTCGGTAAAGCACCCTCACATTTTTTTCAGCCAAGCAGGTCTCCCATGTGAAAGTGCAAGTCTAACACTATCCCTGCTGTTTGTTTATGTAGAAGGTGCGTCTGGAGCGCGACACGATGGGCGAGCTCGAGGTCCCCGCCGACAAGTACTATGGCTGCCAGACCGCGCGGTCCAAGATGAACTTTGACATTTGCGCTGACACTGATCGCATGCCCGACGCAGTTATCAAGGCCATGGGGGTTTTGAAGAAGGCGGCGGCTGTTGTCAACCGTGAGTTTGGCCTGGATGCCCGGGCTAGCGATGCGATCCAGCAAGCTGCGCAGGAGGTCATTGAGGGCAAGCTCATGGATCATTTCCCCCTGGTTGTTTGGCAGACGGGATCGGGAACTCAGACGAACATGAACGTCAACGAGGTCATTGCCAACCGCGCCATTGAGATCCTAGGCGGCGAGCTAGGCTCCAAGAAGCCTGTTCACCCCAACGACCATGTCAACAAGAGCCAGTCCTCGAATGACACTTTCCCGACGGCCATGCATATTGCTGCTGTTACGGAGATCAACAGCCGACTGGTCCCTGCGCTCAGGGACTTGCGTGATGCCTTCCAGCAGAAGCAGGAGGAGTTTGCTGGTATCATCAAGATTGGCCGCACCCACCTCCAGGACGCTACGCCGCTCACTCTGGGCCAGGAGTTCTCGGGGTATACTCAGATGCTCACCAACGCCATTGAGCGCATTGAGGCAACGCTCCCGCGCCTGTCCCAGCTGGCTATCGGCGGCACTGCGGTTGGCACTGGCCTGAACACGTACACGGGCTTTGATGCTCGCATGGCCGCTGAGATCTCCAAGATCTCGGGCTATGAGTTCACTCCAGCACCCAACAAATTTGAGGCACTGGCTGCGCACGACGCTCTTGTCGAGGCATCGGGCGCGCTCAACACCCTTGCTGTGTCGCTGTTCAAGATTGCCAGCGACATTCGCCTGCTTGGCAGCGGTCCTCGCTGCGGACTGGGCGAATTGCAGCTACCCGAGAACGAGCCCGGATCCTCCATCATGCCTGGTAAGGTCAACCCGACGCAGTGCGAGTCTCTGACCATGCTTTGCGCCCAGGTCATGGGCAACCACACTGCTGTGACGTTTGGCGGGGCCAATGGCCACTTTGAGCTCAACGTGTTCAAGCCCATGATGATCTACAATGTGCTGCACTCGGTCCGCCTGCTGTCTGATGGGTGTGTCTCGTTCCGTCTGAACTGCGTGAGCGGCATCAAGGCTAACGAAGAGCGTATCAACAAGCTGCTCCATGAGTCTCTTATGCTTGTCACTGCGCTTAACCCGCATATTGGCTATGACAACGCGGCGGCGGCGGCAAAGAAGGCGCACAAGGAGGGAACTACCCTAAAGGAGGCTGCTGTGGCCCTTGGATCGCTCAATGGCGAGCAGTTCGACCAGTGGGTGCGCCCCGAGGAAATGCTAGGCCCCAAGGACTACAAGAACTAGGCGAATAGCCTAGTGGCTACATATCATGCCTTAATGTTGCTGGTGGTCTAGCATGCCATTACAAAAAGAGTACAACACAATTCAATATTACGATACGAAGAACTAGCAAGGGACATCAAGGGGGAATTCTATACGCAGAAAGTAGTAATAGCGAACAGGCTGCATCAATGCGACCTATTTGGGTGTGGGCCTTGGGATGCACTTTCTAACGGGCACAGTTGTAGAGCTCGGAGTGGTCGCCGTCGTTGTTGTCGATGTTGCTGTGGAGGACTCGGGTGCTCTAGGCACTGGTGGTGGCTGGATGGGAGGTTCTGGTAGTGGCTGGACAGGAGGCTGCAGTGGCACTTCGCCTTTCTGGTTAGCCAACGAGGTAGTGTTAGAGAGAAGGCCGCGCACAGCATCGGTAACACCCCAGACATAGTTGATGTTAGGGTTTCCCTTAGCCAAGACCGCGGGCATATCGATGGTCTGCACAACATGCGAGACGCTGTTGACCTGAACATCGAAGCACGTCGAGTACCACTGGCCAGCGGGGTTAGCGTTAAAGTACCAGAACCAGACAAAGTGATAGATCTGGCCAGGCGCCAAGTCCTTTGGAACAGTCCAGCTACCCACGCAAACGGTGTTGGGGTACCCGGGAATATAGCAATTGGCATCGGTAGCAAAGTCCATCGTACCGGCGACCTTGGCCTCCTTTCTCTGGCTAACGTCGGTAAATTCCTTGTTGTGGTCGGCAAAATAGTATACCTCGATTTTCGTCGGTTTGGCATTATCCAGATGCCCGTTCTGCTGCCACGTCGTGTAGATGGTTTCGCCGGGTTGCACGACAGCCAGGGGGAACTCTTTGGCGTAGTTCATAGTCGTTTGCTGCTTTGGCGAACACATGGCCTGAGATGCGGGCGATGCTTCAAACATGTAGGTGTAGAGCGTATTGATATCGACGTTCTGGCGCCCGGGGTAGCCACGCGGGTATCCGAGGCACAATTGATTTACCGGATCGTATTTGACGCAGTCAACCCAACTGTGAGCCAGCACAGAAGAAGCGGCAGCGGCGGCAAGCGCAAGGACAATGCTGGAATACTTTCCAAACATTATTGATAGGCTCTCCTGTCTAAGGATTTTAAAGTGTAAAATGCAAAAAAAAAATAAAAAGATATGCAAAAAAAATTGAGTGAGAATGAAATAAAATAAAAAAAGATAAAAAACTTTGCAGAGAATGGTGGAGAAAGAAAGCAACTATATAGTTGGAACTGGTGGTTGAGAAGGTGAGAAGGGGGACGAATACTACTGCTTTGGAAAAAAGGTGCGTTTGTGAGGGAAAAACATTTCTTTGTGTGTTTATCGCTCTTATCTGGTTTGTAGCGCACAAAGCCTCTTTCAGAGCCGATGCTCCTACCTTTATAGCGCCTTTTGAGCGTAAAAAAGAAAAACAAGGGAGATAGAAAGAAAAAAAAAGAGGGAAAAGGGGGAAAAGGAGAATAAAAGGGTAGGATTTTAGGAAAGGAGGGATAATAAGGAGAGAAAAAAGCGTAAAATGGAAGAGAAAAAGAGTGAAAAGAGACTTGAAAAGAAATACCAAAAAAGATGAGCCAAGATTTACCCATGCGCTCTTAAAAAAGACATCAAGGACTAGAATCGGATACAAGTTTTTTCTTTGTCATGCGGTCTATGGTCCTTCTGCCATCAGTCCACCCAAGTAAAAAAAAAACAAAATGGATTACGCAATGGTGCATTTCGATTTTTTTTTCACCAACAATGAGCAGTATTCAATTGTCTATAGTCATTCTTGGTTGGAGCTCTGCCTAATAAACGAGTGTTACTGGCGTCAAGCGCCGTAGCAAATTCCTATAGTTGTTCATTGCGCAGTAGCAGTAAATTCTTTGCAACGTTCACCCCACACTGATTGCATCTGTCAATAGGAGATCGTCGCTGCTGCAACTCGTCACGCGGTTTTGCCCCCTGCGTCTCACTCAGTTCGCCAAGGCACATGCGCCCAAAAAAGACACCAAGCTTGAATGTAAACAATGCCGCCCCCAGCCTACTGTGAACGGTCCAGACCGTTTGCTCGGATCGTTTACAAAAAAGCACCATGCGCTCGGCACAAGTAAAAAAAACAACGCGGCAAATCTCAATTAGCGCACGTGCATTGGCTATGCATCGACCCGCAGAAAATAAAGCACTCGAAATAGTTAATACACACAAAAAAGGGGGGATAGTGTCTTATTGCCAGCTACACCTAACTATCGGTGGTAAAAAGCCAGCTGAACTTTTCTCGCGAGCTCTCGTCCATCTTGCCCACGTAGTCGCGCAGAGAGGGTCTAAGAGCAGGCAGCAAAGAGACCATCTTCCTGAGAGCATCCAGTGGCATGTGATTGACCATACGCAGTGAGCCAGGCTGCAGGGCCATGAAGCAGTGCGCAAACGACAAGAACACGGCCTCCGACATGTCCCACACCTGCCGCTCAACCAGCTTCTCCAAAAGGCTGGTAACCGTGCCAGCCAGGCCACCGCGCCTGGTGCAGTAGAGCTCGGCTGTCCGCAGCATCAGCGGAGAGATCACAGGCTCGTCGGGCAGGACCTTGAGTGCCGCAGCAATCACTTGCGTAGAAAACACATGGTTGCCATCGGGCTTGCGCATGTCCGTGTACACAACCAGGCCCTCAAACACCTTGCTCATGGGCACTACGCCCTCGCTCGCCGTCTTGTGCAGCGCCAGCAGCAGCTCCATCGGGCTCAGCAAGCTCGAGCTGCCCGCATATGGTGTGGTCACTCGCGAATAGAATTCGGACAGTAGCGGCCAGTGCATCCCTCGACCATTGAGAAGCATCAGCACGCTCCCCAGGCGCTTGAGCGCCTCGTCCTTAGTCAGCCCATGGGCAATACACACAATGTACCGGGCATCCAACTCGCGCGTATCACAAATCTCCGTGACGGCATTCACAAACTCGCTAGTCGGCACGGGCGGTCCCTCTGCCGACAAAATAAAGATAGTGCGCAGCACCAGCGATTCCGCACCGCTTACAAACCTCGCCAGCGCCGGTACGATTTTAGCGGGCGTGGCAGCCACAGACTTTACCAGCGGCGTGACGACCCGGCGCAGCACCGACTGCACAGGCATAGGCGCAGCCGCATAGGCAGCAAGCACATCCACGTACAAATCCATGTTGCGTGTACACAGCGCCAACAAGAGCTCGGCCTGCCTAACCAAAGCCGCTTCGATGCTCAAATCGCTTTTCTTGTGCACTTGAATAACAGCCGCCTTCTTCCTCTCGATTGCGCGCTCCGTAGCCACCCGCTCCTGCTCGGGGTCCATCCCCGGCTCAAGTGGCTCCACGGGCTCACTGAGAACCCTTTCGGCCTCAGCAGCTGCCTTCGCGCTCTCGCTCACAGCGCTGTCGATGCCAGCCTTCAGCATCATCCGCGCCCAGTTCTCAATAGTCGACGTGTGCGCTGACGTCGTGTAGTACTTTTTCACGGCGCGAATGCACCCAATGCGCGTAGTGCGCTCGTGATGCCCGCAGTTCGTGAGCAGCACCCGCATGCCCTCCTCCACTACGGGCGGCCGCAGCTCCATGGCCTTGTCCAGCGTCGCGTACCCAAGCACCGCAGTATCGGCGTTCGTCAGACAAACCGCCAGCTTTTTGATTGCCACAGAGGGAATGTATGGCGCGTCGAGCACAAAGTTGAGGATCAGGCGGTCCTGCTGTGGCAATTGCTGCGGCATCAGTGGCTGCTGCTGTGGAGCAGAGCCAGTCGGTCCAGCGACGGCAGCGGATGCACTCTCCGCCGCTGCAATCGCAGCTGCAGCCACGGCGGCGGCCTTCTGGCTAAGCGTGGTGTCCATGCCGCATTTAATAACAGCATCAAATATGCGGTCGCTCCAGCGCAGGTACAGCGCCAACACCGAGCTCGCACCCTCGCTCTTGCTGTGTTGCCCACCAGGCGAGCTGCCCAGCTCGGGATCCAAGATAACGACTGCCATCCAGATCTCGTACAGAAGCAGTATTCCCAGCCCATAGCGCTCGCGGGGGGCTTGGACAATCGACTCGAGAACAGCCTCCGCACACTCATGCACCTTGGCCCACTTTGCGCTAGCCTCCGTAGCAGCAGCCTCACTGTCAGCACTCGTATCCTTGGACATGATATAGCAGCTACAAATGAGGCGCACCAGCATGAGCATCGAGTCCTCCAGAACCCCAGCATTAGTACTCAAGCCGTTCGGCAGAGTCGCCACGTCGCCCGATTCGGTGATATTGCCAGGCCCAGCACCAGCAGGAGGTGGCGGCGGCGGCTGGCTACTTGCGCCCAATGCCTGCAGACGACTGCGCGCAACAAACTTTTGTACTACAGATCCAGCTGCCACCACGCGCTTCAGGGCATCAACAAACAGGGTGTCCCGAGCATCGGGCGTCAACGTCTCCAAGGGCTGAATGTCGAATTTCAGCTCGGGCAGCGAGGTCTTTAGCTGCTCAGCCAGCTCGCTGTCAGTCTCTGTGCCTGCTGCCAGCCGCGCCGCCTGGATGGCAGCCTCCTTGGCAGCGGCTTCCTCAGCAGCGGCAGCAGCAGCGGCAGCAGCACTGGCCCCATCGCCGACATTGTCGAGTTTGACGCGCTTGGCGTTCTCCTCCAGCATGCGCGACTGCTTTTCCTCGTCATCATTATCATCGTCCTCGCGGGGCCTGCGCCTCTGCCCACTCGACTCGCCGGACCGCTGCCTAAGCTGCCTCTCCTGCCTATCGCGCTCCCTCTGCTCCTTCAGCTCCCTCTGGTCCTGCCTTAGCTTCCGGTCCAGCCAGGCCGACCACTCCTGGCCACCGATCTTATCCAACTTATTCTCCAGCATCTCCGCGCACTCACCCATATGCGGCTGGGCATAGAGATGTAGCAACGATATGCGAACTGTCTTTCCAATCATAACCAACTGCGCATTCGTCATCCCCTGCTCCGACGAATTGATGATAGCGTACCACTCCATCAGTTTGCCGAGAAACTCGCCACACAGCTGCGACCGCAGGCTCATCAGATAAAACATCGAGTTCAGAAGCGCCGTAATAAACGTCATATTGTAAAACCGCAGGTTATCGCTGTTGGGCAACAACTGGATAAGCTGCTGCTTAGCCAATCCTGCCCTGCTCACCAGCGCCGCCTTATCGATATACGCGTGGGAGTCCGGTATCTGGCCCAGGTCAATCAAGCTGCTCTTGTAGATAGCGCCGCCCCTAGGCAACTCGGTAAACATGGCAATAGCTGTCTCCTGGTGCTTGACCAGATGCACGCCCAGCGCCGGATCGTCCGACGTACTAATAAGCTGCAGTATCTGCCTATCCAGCTCCATCATCTCCATGTACCGCTCTCTCCAATTTTGATCCCTGGGACTGGTGTTGACGCATATGTGGATAAGCTCAGGCCAGAAGCGTGTGAGTGCCTGGATCACGCGCCGGACTATCGGCGCTGGCGTGCTGTCGCGATGCTGAAGAGTCCTGTTGGCAAGCTCGAGGAACCGGCGGACAAAGTCAGGGTACTTTGTGTCAAACAGCGGCTGTGGTGGCACCATGCACGCCGCCTCCTCCATTGTCGCCCAACCCCAGGCGGCGGGCGGCGTCAGAAAGGACAGATTGTCGTCCTCGTGCGCATCTGGCCCACCATGACAAACGTCGATGACGGCAGCGGCTGCCTCACAGCCCTTGTCAAAAAAGCTTTCGTAGAGTAATAGTGGCTTCTCGTGGATCAGGTCAACAAGGATGTCAAACTTTGTGCGGTTGGGTGGCGTATCCTGCACGGCCTGTGTGTACAGCTCAACCGCCTGGCCCAACACTTGCGGGTCAATTCTGCTGGCCATGTTTTTATGCAATCACCAGCAAAATGAGCGAAAAGAGAGAAAAAGCGATTGAGAAAATATTTTTGGAGTTTGAAATGAATGCTTTTGAAGAAATGAGCATCAAAATTCCACTTGCCTCTTGAGTTTTCGGGTTACCGCTTTGTTGATTTGATCTCATGAGTGATCTGACTGGCAGTCAGGTAGCCATTGCTGTGCTTGCTTGCTAAATATACAAACACGTCACTTGTATGGTATCCTCGATACTCCAAGTCTCCCAACAGGCAAAGTATTAATCAAAAACGGCAATAAGCCGAAATCTTTCATTTGAGATACATAAAAAACATTACTCAGCCAAAATGAATGGGACATACTCAATATGTTCGATTTCCTGTGCCTCCCACAGACGTCTATTCTCGCGGCGTCTATCACCCCGTCGTCTAGCCAAAACAACAGCCGCAAGCAATCCCAGCAACCCAACGCCCATTGAAAGCACAAATGCGTCGCGATAGCAAGCCCCGCCTCGACATTTCGACGGGTCTTGATCAGGCATATTAGCATCATAGACATACCCGAAAAAGGCGCCCAACGCCTGACCACTAAACCCAATAAACACCGTAGTCATCCCCCAATTAGACCCAAAGTGCTTGGTCCCAAACCAGACACTAACCAACGTAGGCATAACCCCAAACAAAAACCCGTAGCTAAGTCCCGTCAACGCACTGCCCAAAAGCAACGTAGTAAGGGTCTCAGCAGCCCCAGCAATGATCTGCGAAAGAACCATACAGAACACTACAACAACCAGGATACCACTACGCGGCAACCCCCAGAACCGCTTGCCCAGATCGGTAATTGCCCCAATAGTCAATCGACCCATAAAGCTACCCAAGCTGACAACAGCCACATGGTGGTTGATTAGACGCTGAGCGGCGCTAGGGTCAGGATCATCGGTGGAGGAAAAGTAAAGGGCGTTGACGATAGTCCCAATATTGTTGTTGTAGAACACGCCAATACCCGCACACAAAAACAGAACCAAAGCCAGTAGTTGGGCCTCGGGATCGCGCAAATAAGACATTCCACCGAGCTCCCTCGCCGTATCATAATCGACGCCATCCATGTCCCCACGTGGATCCAAAGCAGCCGGCGTATTAGCACTATTATCCCGCCCCGGCTTAGGAGTCGCATTATAGCCCGTTGGCGAACCACCAGAACCACCAGCCAACAAAGGTTCCTCATCGCCAGTAATCTCCGAATGCGAGTCATCCAGCAAATCCGAACTCGTATCACTAGCCCTATCGACAATAAATCCATCCGGTATATCCCGCTGATACCTCCTACTAGGCCCAAATCCAACAACACTCAGGCTTAGCGCTGCCACCGTAGAGGTACCAAGGCCCAAATAAGACAGAAACTTCAAGTACCCAAAGGTATCAGGCACATCGCCCACCGCAAAGAACAGCGAGCTGACATGTGACAAAACAAAGGGCGACAGTCCGAAAAACGCAACACAGAGTGACACCGCGCTGCCCCGATTCTGCTTAAAGTTCTTTGTCGTCGTCGTCACCGCCGCCATATTAGCCGACTGTGACGCCAGCCCCACCAGCACCATGTACGCGGCCAGAAGTAGCCAGCTGGGCATCCCCAGTGTGCCCTCGTATGTGTAGGCTAGTGCTGAAAACGCTGCGAATGATCCCACCGCCGCAAACCCTGAAAGCACCTGTGGCCCAAGGGTGTCCGCCGCCCAGCCAAAGAACGGACCCGATAGAAGTTGCCCATAGTTGGCCGATATAGCTGCCACATTGGCCTGTGTGCTTGTCAAGTGCAGACGCCGCGAGAGAGCCGGCCCGTAAGTGGAAAACAGATATATGGTGCCAGAGGTGGTTGTCGCTGAGCAAGCTCCAAGCATGGACAGGGTCCTTAGCCAGTACCGCTGACTGCGAGTTCGCAACGCCATTACTAGCCAAAAGCTATCTTATAAGAAAGAAAAAAAAGTCTGAAAGTGAAAAATTGTAAATTAGAAAAAAAGTGAGTAAAAAGGTCTACAAACGGTGCATATTTCTGCAAGAGCATTTCCATGGAAAGGGTCAGGTGACACACCATCACTAACTAACGCGCGCCATGTGGCAAGAGATTCATACGTGCAACACATTAAATCATTTATCATCGCTTGCAGTAGATTAAAATCTCAGCTACTACATATAGGCAGCCCAGCCAATATACATGCTGAACAGGCGCACAGGATCGGTAGCCTCGCGGATCAGCTCATTGACCTGGCCCTCGACCGACATGGGCACAGCGCCCTGCAAAATGCCCTGCAGCTTCCTTTTAATGATAGACAAACAGCGGAACGCCTGCTCATTGGGTTGCACGCCGTCCTTCACAGAGGCCTGGCGATTACCGCGAGTGACCCTTTTGTTCCACTCCACAAGCGGATCATGCAGAAAGGACTCCAGCACCGACATCAGGGCATCCCTGTGGACACGCAAAAGGCCGAGCGTCATCTCACAGGTCTTCCGGAACGCCCCTTCATAGCCAGTGACACCCATGGCATCGACCATATTGTGAGTCAAACGGAATGGCACCTTCTCGGGCTTTTCCAACGTCATGCCCTTTTCAAACAAGCAGTTAAAGTCCACGTGTAATACGTTGCCCGTTTTCTCATCCAGCAGAATGTTCTCGCAGTGCCGATCGCCCAGCCCAAGTATATAGCCAACCATTGACATGACGGCAGCGCTGCGCGTAAAGTTCGTGCGGCTCTCCAGCCAGCGCGGCGGGTCGGGGAATGACTGCAAGAACCACTCGTGGAACACTGAAGGAAACAGAGGCAGCAGTGACTCAGTGAAAATAATCGCGGGTGCGGGCGCTTTCTTCTCCAACAGCGCCTTGATCTGGGGAACCGACACCTGTACTCCGCGCGTCTTATATTGCTTCATTAGTATCTGGCGCAGTCCCGCCGTAGAGGGCACCCACTGGATCAATCCGCACTCCTCGTTCAACGGCACCACAGCGTATGTGCGAATGTGCAATCCGCGCTTCTGAGTCTGCGTATTCGATCTGAGCAAATGGTTGATCATCGAGTTGAACTCCATCAGCCGCGCGTCCTTGCGCAGGTCGTCCTTGGGCTTACACAGAAAGCTGTAGGACCGTCCGTCACTACCCACCATAGTGATTTTCTTGGGCCGCTGCAGCGAGCTCATGATCTCGATCTCATCAGTAAAGCTGGAGATCGTAGGCAAGTCGCTAGAGAACGGCTGGTGCAGCATAGCTCGCTCAGACATCGCCTGTGCAGCAACCTTGGCCCCATCCATAGAGCCACCAGCATCCATGGCCTCGTGGCGCGACGACGACAGCGCCAGATCATACTCAATACCGCCATACGCATCAGGCAGCGTGGGCACCATGCACCGCTCAAGCGGCACAATAATGTCCAGGGGCGTGCAGCTGAACAGCTGCCTAAAGTCCTTGCTCATACGCATCGTCGTAGCTGTGCGCGCCTGAGGCACAGCATTGCACATGCCAAGCAGCATATCTGTGAGCTTGAATGCCTGCAACCCGAGTTTGGCGATCCCGCCACTGCGACTACGGTTCTGCCCGCCCTTCGTCTCGGCCTCTTGCGCTGCTCGGACCTTGGCCAAGATGGCGTTGCATCGCTCAGCGCGCGCCACATACGTCGATCTCTGAACACCAACGAGCTGCCATAGGGTCTGCTGCGGATAGTGCTCCAGCACGCGCATGATGATGCTCTCCAAAATAGAATGCACATCGTCGTTGGCATGGCAGATGCGCGACACGAGCTGCGACAGAACGACCAAGAAATGGTATGACGGCAGGCGCCTGGACACATTGACCATTACACGGTTACATGACTTGTACCGATCAACGAGGCGCGAGTTTTTAGATTCCGCAGGCTGCAGAATAGCTGTGCCAAAGTCCAGCCACACCGTGAGCAGTCGTGGCAGTGCCTGGAACAAATACCGAGGGCTGTACACCAGAGACCGGCTGTAGTGTCGCACAACATAGTACTGCAGTGAAGCCACCTGCATAACGCGGCTCTCCTGCTGCGCCTTGGATCCCCGTGACAAGTCCTTGTCGCTGAGCACCGAGAACATATTATCGTAAAAATGCCCAAACTCGTAGTGCGCCTTGTCGCTCTCGTGTACCCTTAAAACGCGCTCGTACCGCAACTGCAATACCGCTGTGCTAACCGAATTGGTCACTTCTTGCCACCGCGACAGACACAGCGCAGCCTTGGCAAACGCAGCCTTGGTATCGTAGACATCCAGAGAAGTGGGAACTCTCACTCCATCTATGTCAGCAGCTTGGCTGTTCGAGGACAAGGTCCCCATCCCAGAAGCAAGCGCAATATCGGCACTGCCCTCTTCTTCGCCCTGGGTTCTGAGTTTGGTCCACAGACTGTCTGCCACGCGGCTGATGGCTGACATGGCGTCGGATGCATGGCCTTCGTCCCAAAGAATCTGCGCGTGCTCAATCTGCAGTGGTGCTAGAAGCGCCGGTTTCGTCACACAAGTGAGCTCCGCATGAGTCAGGATCCCAAGTGCCGTTGCTCTGAACCCGGCTAACCGCGCCAGTTGCGCTGCTTGCAAGTTCGTACTGACTATCTGCCGCATAACGCTTTCTGTACAAGCACGGGCGTCGCTCTCCGCTACTTGGCCGATGTACCGATTCAGCACAATATCGTAGAGTTGCAAATGCAACGCTAGCACTGGCTCTTGCACAGAGTACACTGGTGGCAAATACGATACGCGTGCTCGCCATTGCTCGCCAAGGCTGCTTAGCGCGCTAAGTAGATGGCCTGGAGCCTGATCCACGCTATTGGGGCTGCCGAGGCACTTTACCAGAAGAGCAATATCGCCAAGCATGTGGGCGTGTATCTCGTTCTGTGCGTCAGGTGTGCTAGCTGTGGCGTACGAGCTAGCTAGTGCATGTCTGCGAAGCATTGCGGTCTCGGCAATACCGCGGCCCACAGCCCGAAGCGCCAGCCTGTACATCTCCTCAACCGAGCACTTTGGAATGCCGCCAGTCCTTAGTCTTGGCTGCAAGTCCAGGCTACGCATGTTGCCACCGCTAATGTGAAGCAAAAGGGAGCTAGCAAGGGCATCAAATGAGGGCAAAAGCTCCTGACTAGCAACCGGCGTTTTTGGCTGCTGCTCCTTTTCGCCCACGGCCGACAATACCCAGTCCCATTTGCCCAGTCGCCAAGCCGCAGCAAAGCACGCAGCGTTGAGTTGTCTCTCACTCTCCTTACTGGGCTCTGCCCGGAACAGCTCCTTGGAAGCCACCCACGCGCCTTCCCACTGTCCCATCTTTTGTAAGCAACTGATCCACCCGCGCTGGCATTCTTTGCTTTCAGGCTGAGACCTAAGCAGAGACTCGTGTCCAATAAGGGCATGCGACCAATCCCCTTCGATCTCGTACTTGCGAACAGACAGATTAAGATCCATATACTTACGACAAGACGCAGCTCCCGCCACTCCGTCCGCATCGCCCATGCTAAAGTAGAGCTCCATCACCGCCGCCACAGCAGCATCATCGACATTGCCAAAGAGTGTAGAAAACGAGCTAGCAGGGCCCCCACGCAACGACAACTCGGTGTGCAGCAAGGCGCGCTCGTACTGGGAACAAGATACCGCTGCTTGGGCTATTAATTGGCTGGGAACCGAGTTTACCAGCGACGAGATCGCTTGCTCCTCGGATGTAGCGTTGGCTACTCTGGCATCAGGTCTAACAGCTCGCTTGTTATTGGTCCGGTTCTCTTGCTGCTCGCGCAAGTGGTTGCTAAGACTGTCGAGCAGATCCAATGCCGTCTCCTTACACATCCGCCACTGGTCCGCTGGCATCAGGACATGGTCGGCGTCGTTCGAAAGCACTACTCGGATCTCCTCACCCAAGATACTTACCAAGCTTGAACTACCCTGTAGAGTCGCGTCCTCAACAATGCTGTCGTCGTCGTCGTCATCGTCCTTTAGAACAATAACACTGTCCGAACTACCGTCACCCTTGACCGCGAGCATGCAGTAATGGTAGGCGACTTGCGGCAGCAGAAATAGCAGCATCTCCACCGGTCCCTCCTTGGCGGCGCTCAAGCACAGTTTGAAGACAGAATATGCGAGAATTGACGGCAGCGCGTTAATTAGCTCAACCACCAGCATACGCAACCAAGTCACATGGTTAACAGAACGCCAAACACAAGGCGTACGCGGCTTTGCAGCGTCGGCAACTGGGCGGTTTGACTGCTGGATAGCGTACTTTGTGTCCAGTAGGGGCTTGATGACTTGTACAACATTTGTCGGCATGGCGTTCCACATTGCGCAAAGCCATTGCTCATGTGCGGTCAACTGCGTACGATTGGACTCACCACGTCTACTGCGCCCACCACGAGTGCTAGTTCTGGGCAACTCAGCGCCAGCCCTGTCCTCGGCGTACAGAAGATCTTTGGTGAACCCGACGTGCCGCATCAGCTCTTGGATCGTATAAGCCGCACACGTCTGAACCCCAGGAGACGGCGCCGAGGCAAACTCCGACGACAGATGGTCGATGATTAGTTTGAATACCATATCCATCCGCTCTTCTTCATCATGAACGTTAAAGAACGTCCCAGCAGAGTTGCTGGGCATAGGTCTTCCGGTGTTTAACCCATTGCTAGGTGCCCGACCACCAATGGAACCAATGGCAGCAAGGCAGGCAGCGCAACTCGCTGCTGCCATTTCTCCAAGCGGTCCGCCCACGCTACAGGCCACCTTCAGGGCTTCCACGGCATGAACAACCAGCCCAGCATTTGACTCGCTATCCGAACTGCGCGCCGCCGACTCGCTCTCATGAATCAACAGGCTGGCGCTTAATCCTGGAGACAGCTTTAGCTTCCACTTGCAAAAGGCATTTCCGTGTCGCCTGACCAAACTATAGAGCTCGTTGGCCGCACACATTACGACGGTTGCGTCCTTCGTCTTGAGGAGCCTAGTCAAGTGCACTGTTCGATCTATAAGCGATTGAGCTATCTTTAGGCGATACACGGCTTCGTAGCTGTCAGCCAGCAATGGATCGTCAGGAATCGGGCATAGCCGCATGAAGGTCTGTGCAACAGCTCGCTCGTGAAGCTTGACAACCCGGTTGATCGCCGAGGCCGCACCCTGGCGAATTGCCTCGCTGCAAGTAGCAAAGGTTGTCAGCAAGGGGACTATGAGCAGGTTGAGCTGTTCGGCGGAGAGCAAAGCGTGTGAAAGGTTTTCTGCTAGGATCTCCCAGGCATGTAGAGCTACAGCAGCTAGTGGCCCGTCCAAAGGCGGAGTTAGAGACGCAACAATGTTTGGCGCAAATGGCAGCAACCGTGGTCCCAGGAGCACAGCCAATTCGCCGATAGCGCGCAAAACCATTCGTCTACGCTGCTGTTGGTGGTAGGCCACGACGTCGGCCATCTTGTTGCTCGATGACGACTGCTCAGAGTCGCGCAACAACTCGTTGACATAGGCCAGGACTCCCAAGATATGCTGCGACAGAAAGTCTGCCAGTTCGGAACTAAGCACTTGTTGCTGCTGCTGGGTGCTGCCACCCGATCTGGGGCTCTGGCCCTTGGAAACATCTTTCAGGTTGTCGACACTCCGCTGCACAATTGTCGAAACGCCCTGCTTGGCATCCGTAGCAGCGCTGGCTAAAATGTTTTGAACGGTCAGCAGTGCGCTCCGCGCCCGCCGACGCAAAATACCATCTTCTTCGCCCAGAGAGAGTATGAGGTTAAAAATTAGCTTGACCGAGCACGATCGCAAAAGACTGGGTATGTTCACCTCGACTTGATCAGCGTCCATCCCAGAGCCCACCGATATGAGCCGCACGAACCTCAGCATCGCCTGGTGCATGGGCTGGTCGTCCATCAGAAAGATCTTGACAAACACAACCGGTGCTTGATTAACACACAGCACGGGCAGCTGGACACCCAAGATCTCCGCAACATTCCTCAGTGCTGCTTCATCGCCGCTGGCGACCAGGTGAGGCAAAATGGCGTCCTGGTGTTGCTGCAGAAACTGCAATGGCGTAGTATCCAAAATCTGCATGCAGTGCATAAAGGAGCGAGGCGAGCGTTGTGCCAAGGTACTAGCCAGAGTGCACGAAATGCTGCCTGCAAACGCCGAGAGCAGTCGCGTCAGCGATATGCCATGCTCACTAGCCACATGCAGCAGCTGCTCCATCGCCACAGCCCGCAAGAAGATGTTGTCCCGACAGTAGTAGTCCACCAAGAAGGGCAGCACAACACCAAGCGTGCCCTCTTGGAGCTCGCACGCGCAGCCAACGCCGCCAGCAACAAGCTGTAGAGTCTCTTCGACTATGCTAGGCTCCTGAATGTCTTGAGCCAGCTTTGCGAGCGTTCGCATTGTCTCTGCGCGGTTCGTTCGCTTAATCTCGGCTGTCTTTTCAGAGTCCAGCGGGCTTACTTGCGAGAAAGTTAGGACAGCATCGGTGGCTGCCAGGCGTACTTCACGGCTGCTGCTAATCAATCGGCGAATCGTACCTTGCCCAAGTGGGGACGCCTTGAGCCCGACATCCTCTGGTGGCGCATGTCTGACAAATCGGCATACTCCGCGCAGGAATTGAATGGATGTATCTTCGTTCAGCCTACTCGACGCGATAAACCAGTATGACAGCCAGCCACTAAGAGACACAGTCTTGAAACTGTCTCCGGTTAGTTCATCCGCGCTATAGTCGCACATGGCGCAATAGATCGGCCTGCTAGCATTGACGACACTGCTTTGGCTGTCGTTAGACGGGCGGGTCTTGGCTGAAACACCTTGCAGTAGTCCCGCAACAATGCCGACTGGGTCAGGGCCGCCGCTAGATCCAGCTGGCTTTAGCCGCAGGCATCCAGCCCGAGCACAGGCAAGGTATCCAACTGTGCTAGAGACAATCTCCAGCAACTGCGGCGGATCGTTGATGGTAACTCTGACGCTATCCAAGACAGCCGCATAGCCGTCCCTTCCCTGCCTCTCCATGTGGTGGCAGAATATCGGGAACATTGACCAAGCTGCCAGCCGTATTTCGAGCGCCGCAGCCTTTGACAGAGACCAGGCGTACACTGACTGTAGCCAGGGAGCGTATTTAGCCGAGTAGGCGCTCTCAGCCATAACAGTAGCCACAAGAGAAGCCGCTGCGCTTGGCGTGAAAATAGACAGGCAAGTCGATCCAGCCAAAAACGAAGCCAACGGCGCAGCTGGTGACAGCAATAACCCAGTGCCTCCAGCAACTCCTCTGGCTCTACGATTCTCTGCTTCTAGCGGCAATATTAAGAACCCGAGTTCGCGGTCAACTGGCACTTGCAATACGCAGCTGTGGCTGTCTAGGTCTACCGAAGGTAAAATAAAATGGTCCAGTACCAGTAAAAAAGAAGCGAGCGTGTATTAGAACAAAATGCCAAAAAGAAAAAAGAAAGCTTACACGCAATATACAAAAAAGGAGTGAACTGCGGGAACATTTACACATACGCATACATCGACAGCCATCAAAAGTAATGCATCATCATATCTACAACGTACTTTCAGCATGTCTGGCGATGACTTCGATCAGGTATTGATAAACGTCAGAAAACATCCTTAAAGTCGAATCATCGCTACTATCCAAAGTGCAAGCGGCGGCTTCGATCTACAAGTACCAGCAAACAACACAGTCACTGTGTTAGCAGAAGTGGGGGATAGCCGAGTTTACAGTAGCCAAAACACGACTAAACGTACCTGCTTGATATGGTCAATAACCTTGCCCACGTAGTCCAGGACGCTGCTGTAGAGGTCCTCAAATGACTGGCGCGCATACGGCGTATTCAGCAGCTGCAGCTGCTTCAGGCTCTGCACCAAGTGAACCGCTACATCCATGCAACGAGGGACGGGCTCGAATTGGTTTTCTTGCAATAGACTGGCAACAGTGTCAGCACACCGCCTGTCTTCAGAAACCCGAGGGGTGATCCATTCTACGGGCACAGAACCCTCGTTCCTTAGGCGCTTCCTACAGAGGATTAAACACGAGGTAAAATAGATCGTACCGTCAGTAAGAAGACTAGCCAAACCTGTCGCGCGAATCAAATAGTTGTTGTGCTTACCGCTCAGAAGACTCGAACTCTACGCTAATGTCGCTGCCGCGTTTGGCCATTCCAAATTTAGCAAGGAATTCAGCGCCTATGAAAAAGTAAAATTGAAGAACAAAGCAAAGCGATTCAAAGTTGAAAGAAAGAGCGAAATGCCCTTTTTGTCATGCACGAAAAAAGGCAGTGGAAGCGAAAGAGCTCGAGTTAAACACGAGCCAATCTAGGCCCTTTTTGCGATTAACAAGCTTTCCATGCGGATAAAAAGGCATGTTGATGCTGCGGAAAGACCTCGCAAAAAAAAAAAATTTCTGGTAGCATTGCTTGTAACGAATGGCTATTTGGTGGCTGCCAACACGCTCTTAATGGGCGGGAACGGCTGCTGCTTGCTAAGCACGGCGACCCCGTGGTCGTGAGACAGGTAGCCCTTGATGAATCCAGCAGCAATCATATCAGCCAACATGCTCTCAATCTCCAATATGCACACATCGCCCAGACCAGCTGCCCAGAACCCAATTCTGACTCGCTCAAACGAGAGGCGGCTGTTTTTGCCATCGATCAGATAGATCCTGTACAAGAGCTGGCGCACAGCAATCCTGCGCACGTATTCAACAGCCAAGTATGTGCCAAGCGACGCTAGCTGCCACTCCTTTTCTAGCAAGATCGCGTCAAACGTCCGCAGGTCTCCCTGCACTGCCGCCCGGGCCAAGCCGCCGTAGAGCGCCATAATTGGGGGGTACTTGTGAAACAAGCGCGACTGCGGCATAATCCCCTCGATCATCATTATCGGAGTCAGCCGCATCAGAATGCGAGCCCTGTTGCGGTATGCATCGCGGTGACAATGCTCCAGCGCAAATACCAAGTCCTCTTTAGCTGCAGCAAAGTCCTCGCCCTGGAACGCAAGCAAGCCACGGTAGTACCTAAACGTCACCTGGTCGCCCATTGGGAACTGGTCGAGCGCCGGCAACTCGGACGTCTTGATGCCTCTAATCATGCTATTACACATGTTGAAAGCCTTTTGCCGCAGATAGAGCGCAAACAGGAGGTTAGCCAAGTGGTAAGTACCCCACTTGCGCGAGTTACTCAGCACGGGCTCGCGGTCAGTCATGCACATAGAGAAGCCCTGGTTGATAGCCCGCGTCGCCTCCTCGAGCTTGGTAGCCGGCTGTCCCGCCTCGGTTAGTTGGCAGTCGGCGCGGCACGCCAAGAGGTAGAGGTCCTTGCACATGACCAAAAGCGGGTACACGCCCCACCGATCCATGTAGCTGAACGCCCGCAGAAACGCCTTGTATGAGGAGAGCTGGTATTCGTACGCTTCGACAAAGCGCTTCTGGCAAAACTCGGCCGCAGCGCGAAAGTGCATCAGCGAAAGCTCGGTAATAACTGAATTAAACTGGTGTGTCAGCAATGCGTCCCAGCTGCCATCTGCGGTCCAAATATCTCGAAGCACCGTGGCTGTGTACTGCGAGTCTATTTTGATGATTTGCGCAAACTCCACCGAGTCTTTTTTGCTGTTCAGCATTTTGAACTTGTGAGACGCCTGGGAAAGCCTGCCTTCTCCCGACATTATGTCAGTTGCAAGATGGTAGTATAGAGGGGAAGAAAGAGGTGGTTTGTGGGTATTATTGGAAGCGACGAGGAGCCAATAATTGCCAATGAATTTAGGAATAGTCAGCAAATATTCATCATGAAACCAATTATTGGACATGGCTTTTGTGGGATTGTTCAGGTGAGCCACAACTCAAATACTGCCGGTCCAGCCCTATGGTAGGGTCTTCCGGGGTAGAAAGCCAGCAACTACGCTAGAAAACACTAAAATCAGCTTGCTTTGTCCAATGAACGTTGTTTTTGCTTTGCTGCTTGTCTCCTTTTTAATGAAGAAAAAGAAAAAGAAAAAGCACAGAGCAAACAAATAAAAGCATGGCCTTGCCAAAAGAAACAGCGGCAATAGCAGCAGCAAAAAAAGGTGGCAAAAGAGCTCCGATTTTCTTTGCACTGCCTACATTCGGAAGAGACACAGTCAAGAGCGCTTTTCTTTGGTACCCACAAAAACACTCTGTATTTCTTTTTATTAAGCACTTGCCATGTTTGGAGAGACTAGCTAAAGACGGAAAAAACCGCCAAGAGCCAGCGAATGGGATTGGTTCTCCTGGAATTGCGCTTAGACTTGGCATCATAATGTGCTATTGTGGAGCGTGTTTTACTCTGCTCGCTCTTTACCACTAAGAAGTTGCTCTATCCGCTGGAAACTGTCGCTCATGCAACGGATCAATCAAGACTTTATTTACGCTTTTACACAACTCAAGGCTGCTCACACTTTCCACAATCGCTGGTTAATGGTGTCAAACCGGTGGTATCACTTTGATCCAGGCGAAAACGAGCTCAACGGGAAGTTATCTTTCCACTCCTCACCACACACACTGGATAGCAGCCACAACATCGATTCTAGCGAGTTACTCGCTTCTCAGGGCGCAGACACCTCAAGTGCGTCTTCAACTCCGACCTCTAATGTCCTGTCTTCACAAATGCCGGATACACCGAGAGATGACTGATTATCCACTTAGATAATTTATTGTTTTCTTTCGTGATATTAAAATATAGCACCTTTGTTGTGCCAAAAAAAAACACTAAGAAGTTGCTCGTTGGGGACGGGCTCAAGCTCCCTGCTTGCAGTCACTGCTTGCAGTCACTGCGCTGCCGACTATCTCCGATGCGATGACTTTGCGCTGCTCTCTTTTTACCTTCCTTCCTTTGCCACTCCACTCTATAAAGGGACTGCTGGAGAAGCGCCTATATTTTTTAATTTTCTTCTTCATCCACTACACACACCCTTCATCTTTTTCTTTAGCAACCTACTCTCAAAACTTGCAAGCATCGGAACAATTGAAAATGCCTTATGAAAATGATGAAATTACTCTAGTAGATTCTGATATGGAAGTTGAACATCGTGATCTTGATGAATCGGATGAGATTGATACTACCGACTATACCACGCTGGGTGCTGGTGTCGAGAGCTCTGGTAAAATTCTAGATAAGGCAATTGAAGAGGCAATTAACGCTATTGGGGGCAGTGGAAAACGCAAAGCCAGAGTTACAAAGCTGTTTGAGAGTGTCGGTGCCCCTGTGATAGGTAGGGCCCAAATTCTGGGCCGTGGTTCAGGATACAAGGTTTGGTACCATATTATTAATGAACCATCCGAGGGGGAGGACAATTACCATGTCACAATAGGATATAAAAAAACTGGCTTTGCCGCTTCATGCCCGATTTCCTGAAGAGATTGGCCTTTTCTCGTAGTTTGTTGAAACGCACCTAACTTGATTGAGAGAAGTTTCAGTAGCAGTTTTCTTCTATAGCCTATTTTCTCTTGCTGCTTAGCAAACGTGTAGGCTATTTGAGTACATGCACAATATATTTTAAACTTTTTTTCATTACTTGCGCTGGCGCTTAGCCCTATTTCCGGTCTTTGATTTCCCGCCGTTGACAGCAGCAGTCGTCTTCTTGTACCAATTCTTGCCACCACTGACATTATGCGCGTGAATTTCGTTCACCTTGCGCTTAAAGTAATCCCTCGCCTGCTTATCAGCCAAAAGCTCATCGACCAAAGTAGTTTTCCTCTCCTTCTTTGTCAGCCTGCTCGAGTAAAACTCCGTGGGTCCCTCAATAACAGTGCCAACCTCAAAGTACTTTGGGATCTTCTTTGCGCTGGCGTCCTTCTTATAGAACCGCTTAGGATCCAACACATTGCGCAGTTGAAGCACGCGCAAGTCGTTTTTAAGCTCAGGCGTCAGAACAGGTGCCTTCATTCCAAACCACTTTTTGCCCGCCGTCTGCTCCTTGTCTTTGGCTATCTCGCTGTGTGTGGCGCGCTTTACCGTCGGATCCTCTTTCTCCTTGTACTCGGGCTTCTCTAGCGTTTTGACATTGAGCTTGGCCACCCCCGACTTGTTGTTCATCTTGATAAAGTGCGACAAACGGTGGTCAGACCCGGTCTCAAGCCGCATGAGCACGGATAGCGCTGAGGCCTGCTTGGCTGGATTGGCATTGCCCATATTCCTGGTCTGCTTCTCCTGTTCTAACTGTGCTTCCTTTTGGGCAAGTGCCTGTTTGGCTTGGCTGAGCAAGAGCTCTAGCTCGCTGTCGTCAAGATCCAAGGACATCTGATTCAAGAGAGAGAGAGAGAGTATTTGTGGTGCGATACAAATTACAAAACAAAGAGAAGGATTATAGTTGAGCAAAGGAGAAGTGCCCAAAAAAAAAGCCAGAGGCACATTTTTTAGAAACGCTTGATCCCAATCAAGCCAGCTGGTGATCATCAGATCGCTGCAGATGGGAAGATAGCAGGTTTCGCTTGTCTGGCTAATTTGGCTCTTTCAATTTCGTTCAGTTTTGCAGCCACACTATTTCAATCCACAATTTCAGTATACCACAATGACCAACGTAGGCCCAGTCAAGGCGACACGCGAGACTCTCTACACAGCCGACCGTGCCGGTAAGTTCCTATCCAGTAGTTTAAAAAGTGCTTGTATTCTAAAGAGAAAAGCAAACATATGGGGGGCTAAAGTTCATTGCCATGCCATTAGAGCTGTACGATAACAGAGACCGTCTCGTGCGTGATCAGTGGGTAAAGATTATGAAGCTGCGTATTGTCCGCGAGAAGCTCACAGAGTGCTATCATCGCGAGGGCGTAAACCACATGCAGAACTGTCGGGAGCTCGCCGAGCGCTATCTCAGAGACCTTCCCGGCGCTCAGATCGGAGGACGGCCACCCCACCTCAAAGACGAGTAAAGTGTGCTTTTGATATAACCTCTCAGCTTTTTACCAGACGTCAAGAACAACAACAAAATCATGAACCTCTCGAGATGCAGCTATATATAGTGGCTTGGTCTTGGAAAAAAAAATGTGCGGGAGGAGGTTGCAGACAAGATTCTGATCAAGCTTGCTCTCTTTATCGCATTTCTCGTGTATTCTTTCTTCAAAGTTTTTTATTTTTATTTTACCAAGGATGAGCATGTTTTCGTTTATGAAAAAGGAGCCAGAGCTGCCGCCAATCGACCCCACGCTAGTTCTAGCCGAAGCGCAAGAATGCCTGAAAGAAAAGGACTTTGACAGTGCGCTCGAGAAATTCGACCTACTCTGCTCGCTCTCCGTGCAATCTCCACTACCCCTGCTGTCTCGGGCGACGTGTCGACTCCAGCTGAAAAAGTACGAGGGCGTATTAGAAGACTGCGAAAAAGTGCTAATGTTCCTAAACTCCGATATCGAAGGACACGAAGAAGAGAGCTGCACAACGGTACACTCCCTAGCTCTAATGCGCATGGCCAAAGCGCACAAGGAACTGGGCAACCTTGATAGCGCCAAGAGCTCGCTAATGCGCAAGAACGCCATCGAGCACAAGCTGGGACGCAGCAGAGCCGATGACATAACGGAAGATGCCGTGGAGAAGGAACGCGAGACCGCTGAAGAGTGGAAGGAGAAGGGAAACATCGAGTATAAAAAAGAGAATTGGACATTGGCGCTCGAGTACTACAAGAACGGACTGGGCTACGATATGTACAACTCCAAACTACACAGCAACGCCTGTATGGCCTTGATTAAGCTCAGGCGGTGGTCGCAGGCGCTCAAGCACGCCGAGCAGTGCATTGCCCTTGAGCCGACTTGGGTCAAGGGATACTATATGAAGGGGCTGATATTGAGCGGCGAGAGCAAAATCGAACAAGCGCAGGTCGTATTGCGCCAGGCCGCCAAGATGGAGCCGGGGAATACGCAGATCAAGGCGCTGCTGGATGAGGTCGAGTCGCGTGTCGAGTATGTCGAATCCCGCCTTCGTCGCCGCAAGCCCGCCAAGGACAAGGAGCCCAAGCAACCCGAGCCGCAGAGGGCAGCAGATGATAGCGGCAACGACAACGACAATGACCAGGCAGTCGAGGACGTCGATAGCGATGAGGAGTACTGCGACGATGATGGCTGCCGTACGCCCAAGAAGATCACACTGAGGGTGACGCGCAAGGATGTCATCAACACGGCCATGGAGCTAGCAGCAGCGGCTGTCGGCGTAGCTGTTGTCTGGTGGTTCGTGACTCAGCGCGACTAACCATGGGAGCCCCCATGGTCTCTTTTTTCCCCCCACAGCAAATACATTGCATTCACTTGAATATCTAAATATCGGGCAACTTCCAGCTGCCAACAATTCGCATAGCCGATTTGCTGCCTTGAGCCACGGCGTCTATTTCGCCATGGCGCACACTGCCATTATCCAACACCGCCGCCAGGCTCTGCCATGGATCACGGCCGCCACCCCAGCGAAGCACCTCGGTCTTGAATCTCTCGCCCGCCTGGCGACTCAGCGGGCTTCCAGCCACCTGCTGCTGCTGCTGCTGCTGCTGCTGCGGCTGATCGCCATGGAACACGCGGTCCCAGATCCGGCCCGCCAGCACGCGATCAAGCAGATAGGAGTAGTACGAGGCGCCATACCCGATCAGGTGCGTGAATCGCGACTGCCACTGCGTATCCTCGACATGGCCAAAGAACGAGGTGCCAGGTCCCTCCGAGAACATTGGATCCCTATGCAGCTCAACAAGCGACCGAGTCGACCAACCCCTATCGCCCGCGCCCGAGGGATCGAGCACAGGCGAGTGGTAGCGCTGATCAAGAGCTGACATGAACAGCTGAGCATGCAAATCAAAAGCCGCATACTCCCGCCGCCGCTCAGCATGCTTAGTGACCAGGTCCAGCGGCAAGGGAGCTCTAGTCTTGTAATGCGAGGCGAACAGCGATAGGACATGAGGAGACCGCGCAAAGTGTTCCATTAGAATCGACGGCAACTCAACGAAATCCACGGGACACCTCGTACCAGCGACATTGTGAAATCCATTTTGGCCTAGCATCGAGTGCATGGCATGCCCCATCTCGTGGAAAATGGTCTCGACGTTACTCCAGCTCAGCAAGGATGGCGACCCCTCAGCCGGCACAGGGAAATCGCAGATCAGAACGACTACGGGTAGTTGGAAGCGCTGCCCGTCGCGCTCGACAACAGTCCGGCTCGAATGCGGAGCGCTGGCCGCCGACACCTCGACGTCGTCGTCTATGCGCCTAGCACACCTCGCCGTAAAGTGGGCAGCTCCTACGTGCGCCTTGCTGCTGCGCGAAAACACATCGCAGTAGATCAGACCCAGCAGCCTCCCGCCCTCATCTACGACCTCGAGCTTGCGCACCTCTGGGTGCCAGATCTCCCCCGGCTGCGGCGACGCTGCTCGCAGCTCAACGCCATAGAGGCTCTTGAACACACGAGACAACCCAAGCACAACGCGGCCCAGGCTGAAATAAGAGCGAAGCGAGGGCAGTGCGCCCTTGTCCGCCTGCTGCTTACTCATCCAGTAATCGCGATCCCAAGGAAACATCTGCTGGCTTCCCTGTCGAGTCTTTGCCCTAACTTTTTGTAGGGCGGTAATGGCCGAGTTCCACCTTGGCTGCGCCTGAGCCGCCAATCCGCGCAAGAACTCGTCGACATGGCTAGGCGACTTGGCCATTTTGTCTTCCAGCGCCATATGTCCAAACGACTCGAACCCTACGAGATGCGATAGTGCGCGGCGCTGCTCAAGCAGGGTTTCCAGCGTATCAACAGCCGCAGTGGAGCCAAACTGCCAAGCCCGGTATACAGCCTCGCGAGTAGCGTCGTCGGCGCAGTCACGCAAAATGTAATGCGCGGCGTACTCATCCAGCACAAGGTCAACCACGGCAGTGCCATCGGGGCGCTTACGAGTAGAAGACGACTGCAGAATGTGCATAGAGACTTGCGACGGAAGCGAGCGCAAGTGATCGACAGGCACAGCTACTGCGCGATCGCTAGGCGGGGGCAGAGACTGTGACTTGAGGAATCCTCGCGAGGACTCCTGAATATCCGACGACAAGCCCACAAAATGTGCATGCGCGTCCTTGGGCAAGTGAATACCAGAGCGCTCAAAGTCCCTTCTAAACGACATGGCCACCTCGCGCTCAACAGGACTGAACGTGCGACTGATTTCATGGTCGTCGATGACCTCGACTAGCTTCCCGTACAAGCCAACGTGAGTGTTGAGCTGGTTCATGTAAGAGAACATGCCGGCATACACCTCGTCAGCCGCGTTCTGCCAGCTGCTGTCTGGGTGCACCTGTCGGACTAGCTCTGCCACATCCATTACTCGGCAGAGGGAGTCGCTGAGCTGGTCGAGGCACTTTATCACCATGCGTCGCTCTGCGGGTGACTCGGCGCTGAGCACTTTTTGCACTAGGGCTTCGGCCTCGGCAACGGCTTCTTTACCCGACTGGCGCAGCAGCTTTGGCGACACGAAGCGGGACTCCATCAGTAGACCCGTGGGCTGGCCTTGGTGGAACCAGCGCGAGCCAAGGGTTGTCTGCGTGGGAAGGTCAAAGATGTCGCGAAGTGACACGTCCTCTTCCTTCGTTGCCTGGCAAGTGTCTAAGGGGCTCTGTGTCTGCAGGCCACGCAGCCGAATTCCACTTGGCCTCGGTCGAGCAGCGAAATGCCGACTGGCTCTAGCGCCAATTCGACCTACACACGCTTTCTGTATCGCCTGCGCATACATTCGCTAGAAAGAAAAGAAATTACAAACGAAAAAGAAAAGAAAAAAAAGGCACTGAAGAAAAGAAGAAAGGGCGGGCACTCCAAGACGACGAACTGGGATTTTGATCACCTAAAGCTTTGCGGGAGCATCAATCAGGCGGGAAATGTGGCTGGAGAACTCCAGCGTCTCTCCGTTGTCAGTAGCTGGATCCAGGGCAACGCTTCTAGCCACGCCTTCTTGCGCTGTCGAGGCAACGAGCACGCCCTCACGAGTGTAGATCCGACCAACCGCCAAGCCGCGGCCACTAGCTGTGCGCGGACTCTCCATGACATAGAGAAGCCACTCATCCGCGCGGAATGGCTCGTGGAACCAGATCGTGTGGTCGAGGCTCACCAGCATTGACAGGCGATGCTTAGCCCCAGGGCTATCCAACTGAAACGGACGCAAAGACGTGCTGAGCAACGCAAAGTCCGAGGCATAAGCCAGCATGCTCTGGTGATGCGAGTGTCCCAATTCGCTCATATCGCCCTTGGCTCTCAGCCAGACCGCCTTTACTGGCAAGCCTCTCTGATCCTTGGGCATCGAGATATGGCGGGTCTCAACGGGCAGCACGTCGTGTTCGGCCATTCTATCGACATCAATGTCTTTTGTCGTGTTGTTTTGCTGTTTCTTGAGTCGCAAATGCTCCTCCGGGCTAATGAGCGATTCGGGCGGTGGCACTTTGGGCATGGCGTATTGGTGTCTGAGAACAGAGGCCTCGGGGCTTTGGAAACTGGCCATCGCCATAAAGATCACTCGCCCACTTTGCTTGGCTATTACCAGTCGCGAGCAGTACGAGGATCCTTGGCGGACTCGACGGACCTCATAGGCTATCATTTCGGTGTTTTTCCCCGGTGCTAGGAAGTAGCAGTGGAATGAGTTGCATCGGAACCCGCCACCAACTGTTTTGCTTGCTGCTGCTAGTGCCTGCCCTATCACTTGTCCGCCAAACACGCCACGGTTGCCCTTGGGTCGCCACAAATCCACCGACAGGTATGTGTCGGGTCCGACTTCTTCCAGCTCGAGAGTACGCTCATAGAAAGCTGCCGTGTTGTCATCGTCGTCGCTGGATACAGTAGATGCGGCTGCTGCTGGCGCTCTTTTGCTCATGATTGAAAAAGGAAAAATTAGGATATAGTAGTAGGGGAACGGAAAGAGAGGTGGACAAGGGCTGTTGTCATCGCTGCTGTAGTTCAGGGGGCTATCGGAGGCGGATGGTTCTCCGAAACTGTTGTTCCGATGCTGCTGCTTTCCCACCTGGCATGTGATTAGATAAAGCCGCAAAGGCCGCCAGCAGCATTGAGCGTGATTGTCAATCAAAGCACACTAAAAAATGACGGGATCAAGCTTGAGCCACAGTCATGCCAATGGCATATCCGCGCTTGTCTCGGTATTTAAAACGCGATTGAAAATTGACTAATTTAATCAATGTATGAGGAAGTCTACTTGAGTAGTGGGTTATCTTTGGGAATAAGTGATGCTAAGACGCGCATACTGGCTAACCTCCCAGCTTGGTAGGCATCTTCCCCTTGCTCTGCTGGTTAGGGTTTGGATCTCCACTATTGCTAGGCTTCCAGTTAAAGCATTTTGTGCCTGATCAGCATACCATGTTTGCCCGAAAGTCCGCCAGCCGCCTCTTTTTCTCGTACGTGTGCCGATTTTTCATCACTAAAAGGCAGTTCAGCGTGGTCTTTCTTTTTATCAATATTTGAATACCGACTTTAACAATCATCCTATATCTAGGCGCTGCTTTTTTACTGTGCTTTGACAAGCCTTCCTCATCACACCCGATCACTTGATCAGCCTAGCGCATAGTTTCCCTCAGCATTTCATATACAAGATGCGGTCTCGCACCAATAAACGATTTTCATCCTTTCTTCAACTGGTTTTTTTTTGCATTTATTTTCCGCTCGATTACACTATTTTAAGCAGTCCTTTCGCTTGTCATTATTTACGGCTTTAGTCGCAATGTCAACGCCTCCGGGGCCTGTGAACACCAACAAGAAACCGCGGGTGCCTGTTGCTGCCTCTGACACCAAACCCACACAGCATGGCCCAGGAAGCGCTGCGTCGTCCAGTGCTGTGAGTAGAGCTGGGTCTCGTACCACCAGCCCGCCGACTAATTCAACCAGCGCTGCACGTCCCCCACGCCCATCGGCAGGTGGCGCGCCAATGACGGCGCAATTGCTACGACGAATTTCTGTTGCGGGAGTCACAGTCGAGGTTGTCCGCCAGGATAGTACTATTATCTACCGGCTGCCGGGAAACATGCCAGTTTCGTCACTGACACCAGAGCAACGAGCCAAAGTAATGCAAGAGATTCAGAGGCTACGCGATAGCTCGCAAGCAAGTAGTGGACGGAATACGCCTGCAACGCCTCCGCCGCTACCGCAACAGCAAGTTGGTTCGGCGCGGCTGCAGTCAATGGCGAGGGGAGCGCAGAGCGCTTCTCAGCATAGGCCGCCGCTTATGCCTAGAAGCTCGACGTTGCCTAGCACACCACGCTCTGCGTCCTCAGCTACTCCTCCTCGTTCTACTCAAACACATACCGCTGCTTCGACTCCCGGATCTTTGTCTTCCAGGACTGGTACTCGCTCTTTAGCTCCGGCCACAACACCCCCAACTCGGCAACAAAGGGCACTGGCGCCTGGATTTATGCCTATTCGACCAAACTCGTCCGGTTTGGCTCAGTCGCCAGCTACGACGGTCTCAAAATCGGATTTGGAAAAGATGTACGAGTCAGCTTATCTGAAGCTGCTGAGCGGGCCGGCCGAAGTGTTGCGAAAGCTCAGTCCACCCATTGAACTGAGCTCAATTGTCAAGAAGACCGCGGCCACTGGCGGGTATAGTGCATCGGACGACGTGATGGACCCAAACATCTTGCTCGAGATATTGAAGGCGCTTACCAAAGCCCAGGCATCGCAACTGGCTGGCATGTACGACCTCGATGTAAAGGCCGGGAAGGGCCCATTGGAGATCAGCACTAGGGGGCTTCGCTCATCGGCGCCAAGTTCGCAAATGTCGTCACGAGAAGGGTCGCCAACTGCTGGCAACATGTCTGGTGCAGAGTTTGACGGTTTGCTGGATATGCCTGGCTCGGGAGCAGCAACTCCGACGGGGAAGCGCAAGTACACCAAAAGTGGCAAGTACTCGACTAAAAAGCAGCTCGCCGTGCTGACTCCCACATCCCCTGCCGAGCCTTCCAAGCGTACTCCGGGACCTGCCAGTCCGATTCAGCTCTACCCGATGTACCCACATCCGGATGTGAATCGCATGGGCTGTGAGCCACTCGCCAAGCGCCGAGGTCGGCTCTACCAGGTTAACCACGAGGCTGAGGTCAGTCGGCGGTTCCGCGAGGCCCTGGCTATGGACCATCAATTGGTTTATGCTCCCGACTGGCGCACACCATTCAACGGGCAGCGGGATGCTGTGCAGCGGCTACTGCCCTTTCATGTGTTTCAGTACTCGGACTCGGCAATCGAGTCAGAGATCAAGAGTGTGGATGACCGGATGGCAAAATCGACCTTGGGGCTGACGCGGCGCTTGCAGGCCCTTTCAACGCGCTATGAAGCGATTTTGGCGAATGAGGGATCGGACAGCCACTACAATCTGCAGCATATCTTGCTTGACCGGCAGCGAGCGTCGCAGGCGAAGAGCGAGCTGACGGCCCTTCGAGACATTAGGTTGCAGCGCGACATGGCTGCCATGATGCCTGCCTGCACTCAGAGCAATGCTATGGATACGGACTAGGCATTACTGGCCCGACTTTTGGCAGGGCATGCCTACAACTTCTCAGACACTTTTACTGTGTGCTAGTGTTTGAGCGGGATCATATTTTGCGGAGAGGTTGCGCAGTTACTAAACAGATCTACTGAAATTGCGCCGATTGAGTTTAGCAGCGCCTTTTTAACATGGTTTTAAAAGAGAGGGTCTACTGCATTTTTCAAGACGTGGATGTTCCAAACCGAGGTGGAACATTATGTATAGGATTTTTTTTTCAAACTACTATCACTGTGGCTCATACAGGACGACTTTTAGCTTGTAAACGTCGTTTGGCTAAAAATGCCACAGCCGACATATTAACACAGCCGTATCTGGCGCCAACTTTTTTTTGCAAAGCCAATTTTTTCAGACTTTGGCCAACCCTTTCCCTCCTTCAAACTCTTACACAAAAGTCAACATATAGACAACCCCTTTCTTTTTTATCCCTAAGATGAGGCACCAGCTGTGTCTTTGGGCTGTGCTGCCGCTTGTCGTGTGGCAAGCGGTTCGGGCACAGACATTCAAGTGCGATGACGCCGATGGCAAGGGCCGTGGCTACACGATTGACGGTAGCGTCAAGCACGAATGCCAGGAAGGAACTTTCTGCTACCAATTAGGCAAGGGCCTGTACTGCGGCGTGGGATCTAGCGACCCACTAGTCTCTGAATCCAACAGTGTGGCTGCCACTGAGGCGATGAAGGCTGTCTCCGGCTCGTGCGCTAAGGATGGCACGGCTACTTGCAAGCTGGACGACGGCCAGGGCGCTGCGTTTATTCGCTGCATCAACGGCGAAAGCCAGGAGTTCAAGTGCGGCGGCGGGTCTGTGTGCTACCAGGACGGCGAGGGCATACTCTGCGGCGTAAAATCTAGCGCTAAGGCGTGTACACCGGGCGCAGTCAAGTGTAGTGCGGAGGACGGGGCTAGTGCAGACTTTACCCGCTGCATTGGCGGCGAGCAAGTCGCCCTTACTTGCGGCCAGGGCCTGACTTGCTATCAGGAGGGCTCCTTCCATGTGCGGTGCGCCACGGGTGCCGAGGGCAATAATCGCGCTGTGTACCCGGTTTACCCTATTACCTCGGCGGGGTCTAGTTTAGCTACATGTGCGGCTAACACTACTACGGCGGCGCCATCATCTAGCACAAAGGGCTACGGCGCACCACCAGTGACCGGGCCAACAGTGGATCCTTCAGTGACTTTTACCACGGCGTACAGCACTGTTTCTGACACAACTACGACGACGACTACTGTTACCTCGAAGCCGGCGATCTACACTCTGACTAAGAACGAAAACAACAAGGCTAACGGTCCTACCCTCATACGTAGCAATGTTTTTCTGCGTCCTAGCGGGAAGAATATGGTGGAGATCGATGTCAACTACAATCCTGCCGAGGTAGCTCAACTCCAGAGGTGCGGCGGCCTTAGTGCTGCCTCCCAGGGCTCGTTTGACCAGCCCGATGCCTTTTCGCGCGAGATCACCAACTACGCCTTGTCCCAAGGGTACAGTGCCTCGCCCACAGGCTATGCGTCGTCTTCTAATATGCCATATTCGGCGCCATATCCTTCGGCTGATCTCAACACGGCCTATCCCAGCCCCAACTCGTACGCTGCGCCGCCACCACCGCCGGCTTACAAGCCTGCTTACTCTGCACAGCCTTCTTACAGCTCGGCATATTCTGCGCAGCCTTCTTACAACTCGGCGTATTCTGCACAGCCCTCTTACAACTCGGCGTACTCTGTGCCGTCCTCGTATGATAATGCCCGCCAGCCGCTGGCGCTGAACGCAGGGTTTGCGACTGTTATCCCGGACAATATCCAAGTCCCACAGCTCATCTACTCGCTCCAGAACGCCATGCAGCTCAGCAACCAGCAACCGGCTGCCGCCTATCAGCCGCTAGGCCCGCAACCCATGCCACAAGGTCCGCAGCCTATGCCATTGAGTCCTGTCTACATAACCGTTTCTCCTCCGATCACCTCATGCCCAACCATTACTTGCCCGCCAGTCACCGTATGCCCAACAACTACGCAGTCGTGCTCCAAGACACCCACGCACACCGTGTTCATTTCGGTCGAGACCAACTGCGTTAAGGCCGAACCCAAACCCACTTGCTGCCAGAGTGAGCCCGAATGCAGCAGCAAGCATAAGCACAAGCACAAGCACAAACATACTCATACACACTCGCACAAGACAAAGAAGAAGGACGATAGCGACGACGAGTGCGAGACTACCACAGAGTGCAAGACGTCTGAGCATAAGACTACTGACTGTACAACTTCCTCCGAGTCGTGCGAACCCACCTCGAGCAAGAAACACTCGCACTCACACTCCCATCAGCACAAGCACAAGCACAAGAGCAAGGACAACGACAGCGACGATGACAGCGATTGCGATGGCGACTCACCCAAAAAGAAAGGTGACTGCAACTGCGAGGATTGTGGCGATTGCTGCGGGTGCTTTGGACGCGCTGTGGTGTCAATCTCGAGCGGCGACGAAAAGGAGGTCACGACTCTGGGCAAGAAGATGTTTGCATTTATATCGAACCAGGACACTGTCAACATGGAATCCGAGTCCGTCGACCATGCACTTAGCGCTGTCGTCCGCAATGCCATTACTTCTTGCGAGTCTCCTCAGCCTACGACTCACACGGCGTTTGAGTCGGTTGAGACTGGTTGCAAGTGCCAATGCGGCGGCGAGTGCAAGTGTGGAGACAAGTGCACTTGCAAGAGCGAGAACTCTCACACGGTTATTGTTTCTGTCGATTCGTCCAACGAGAAGCCCACTAGCTGCGCGCCGACTAGCGCACAGAACACACATACGGTTATCCAATCCGTCGAGTGCAGCTTGATTTCGCCAAGCCCAAGAAATACGCACACGGTTATTGAGTCAGTTGAGTGTAGCTTGGTTGTGCCGAGCCCCGTGAACACCCACACGGTTATTGAGTCGGTTGAGTGTAGTCTAGTTGTGCCGAGCCCTGTGAACACCCACACCATCATCGAGTCTATTGAGTGCATTTGCAGCAGGCCCAGTGCGGCTGCTCCCAAGCACACGCATACCGTTTACGAGTCGGTTGAATGTCGCTGTGGCCCGTCGTGTGGCAAGAACACGCATGTCGTCTTTGAGTCAGTTGAGTGCGGCTGCGCCTCGTCATCCGATAGCTGCCAGCCCACAAGCAGCTGTCAACCGACCAGTGCGAAGAGCACACATTACGTCTTTGAAATGGTCAAGTCTGGCAACGCATCTTCCAGCAGCTGTGCGCCAACTAGCACGGTGAACACGCACACAGTTTACGAGTCTGTCGAGTGCGGCATTGCATCGCCTAGCAGCTGTGCGCCAGCCAGCCTACAAAACACGCATACTGTCTTTGAGTCTGTCGAGTGCGGCATCGCATCGCCTAGTAGCTGTTGCAAACCGGCCAGCTCGCAAAATACGCATACTGTCTTCGAGTCAGTCGAGTGTAGCTGTGCATCGCCTAGCAGCTGTGCACCAACCAGCGCGGCGAACACACATACTGTCTTCGAGTCTGTCGAGTGTAGTTGCGCATCTTCCAGTAGCTGTTGCAAACCAGCCAGCTCGCAAAATACGCACACGGTTTACGAGTCGGTCGAGTGTAGCTGTGCATCTCCCAGCAGCTGTGCACCAACCAGCGCGGCAAACACACACACAGTTTACGAGTCTGTTGAATGTGGCTGCAAGTCCTCTAGCTGCTGTAAACCAGCCCGCGCAAAGAACACCCATACTGTATTCGAAACGGTCGAGTGTAGCTGTGCGCCAGCCAGCGCTAAGAACACACACACAGTTTATGAGTCTGTAGAGTGTAGCTGCGAGTCTTCCAGTAGCTGCGCTCCGGTCAGCCCACAAAACACGCACACTGTATTTGAATCGGTCGAGTGTGATTGCGAGTCTTCAAGCAGTTGCTAGATACTCTTTCGCGCTTGCTACTATACCTTTAGCTTTTATATTTATTATTTAAAAGTGTGCTTGGGCACATAATTTTATTTTATTTCGCAGCATTCCATGAATTTGTGGTTATTTATGCGAGCTGTTGCTATTTATTGTATTGGATATGTCATTAAAAAAATTAAAGCTAAAAGCTATGGCTATTACGTGTATGCTAACTACCAACATCAGCAATGCTAGGCATAATACTCAAGGTAAGATCAAGCATTTGAATTATCATGTGGACAAAATCGAACTTGGAAATATCGATATGCTCAAGGGGTTTATCACTCAGTTCCTCACCAAGGATGTATATCTCTCGCTACAGGAGTAGGTCGGAAGCTCCCTTTCAAAGCTTACAGATATTAATGAGCCACCTAAAACTAGGGTACTGGCACAAAGCTAAACTTCATACCCCTATACTCCAAAAATTACCAATTGTGCTTGATAAAGATAAAATAGTTTATTATAAAATGGACATTAAAGATAATAAAACAGGCTATGGCTACTCCATTGTAAATAGCAACTCGCCTCGGCTGCCTGGGGCTGACAAAAGGCAGCTGCGTGGCAGATTCATGAAACCCTGGGCGGGTCTTTATAGAATAAAATTAGTATCTATTGTTCCAGTTCTGTGTAGTGAGAGTAAACTGATATGTATTGCGCTCGAAATAAAACCAAAAAGAATGGGAAAAAAAAAACAATTACAACACACTAACCCCATCGTGGGGACCAATTGTTGGACCTATGAGCCTCAGTCGCCTCCAAC
>JANBSU010000063.1:0-84578 GCA_027578835.1 Coemansia sp. RSA 2050 | reverse complement strand
TTCCATACTATTCTTTGGCACCCATCAATCCTCTTCATTTATCGACGCTAGGTTATTGCCATATTTTAGAACAAAATCATGTCGGAGCTGTCGGTTTACAATACTGAAAGTGAAGTTTTAGATATTCTACCGACATTGGGGGATAAAGTTCTGGTGGTATTCTCTCTATTCAATTACAAAGGAAACTTTGAGGACCAAGCGAGCGCTGTGAGCAAAAATATTAATACCCTTAATGCAAACAGGTCTAATGTGAATGGTCAGTATTTGGTCTGTTTCTACACTGGCCCTAGAAGCGATTCTATTGATGATGCCCATGATAACGGAAAGCTCCTTCAGATAGTCATCTCTAATAAGCGCTCTAAAAATAAGTCCAAGGCTATCATTAGTGCTCTCAACTACATGGTAGAATACTCGTATAAGAACTTTTGCGAAGTTTATGCTGGTGGATTCATCGCTTTCTAGCACCATAGTACCAGCTCTATTGGCGAGTATTTTTTGAAGCAACCTGGCCCTGCTGGCATCGCATATGCCGAAAGTGTTTTGGGTGGTTTTCCCGCACTATTTAGACAAGCGTTTCCTCCTCTAAACTCCAGCTAAAAAAATAAAATCATACTAAAAAACCTTTATTGCCACTCTGCCTTGAATTGGGTTTGGACTTGCTTCAACGCCCAATGCTGCTTTGCCTAGAACGCTTTACACGCCGGGCCTCGATAGCTCGTACTAGCTGCGCCCATTGATCCATACCCCATTTCGCGTAGGCAATTCCAAGCAAGCCGCCAGTCAAGTGCGCAACGTGGCCAAACTTTTGCCAGCCCAGAACAGCACCAAGAAAGTCATAGGCCAAAAGCGCTGGGAACGCATGCGAGATAGCAATAGGGACAAAGGGCAGGAATATCAGGGCGATTTTCGAATCGGGGTTCAGCATCATTGATGCTCCAACCACGGCATACACGGCACCGCTTGCACCTAGCGATGGCATGATTAGTGCTGCGCGTAGTGGTGACAGCAGATGGCTAGCTAGGCCAGAGATCACGCCAGCCGAGAGGTAAAAGGCCGTAAATTGCTCGACACTCATAGCGTCCGCCACGGTAGACCCAAAAGAAACCAGAGCAATGGTGTTGAAGGCAAAGTGCCACACCTCACGGTGACTAAAAGAGCTCGTTAGGAGTGTGTAAGAGCGACCCGTGCGCGGATCGTGCATAAAGACGCGGGCCATAAAGGGAAGCAGCCGTGGAATCTGCCACATGCCCAGTACCACGGCGTTCAACGCAGCTATTGTGTAGACACATCGCTGTCCGCGAGAAAGGGTGTACCATCTGTCAGCGAATGCAACAGCTGTGCGCTTGAGCTCAAACGGGACCCAGTCGGGCAGTCGAGCAATGCGACTAAGCGTTTTGGCATGGCTCAGCCCGACAACTGCGTGCGACCAGCCCACAAGGCTCTGTACTTTTGGATCACTCATAAGATCAGCAATCAGCGAGTCGTCTGCAGAGGCTCCGTAAAAGTTACCAAGTCGGCCAAAAAAGTAGCGAGAGCTATTCCTAAGCTGCTCGCGGTGCTTGACAAACGACTCTGTGCACAGGTAGTATACACCCGTAGTGAAAATGGCGGTCCAGACAATAGGCCGAAGCAACAGCACTTGACCGCCACTAGGTCCGTCGGGGCGGTACTCCCACTGCGAGTCTTCTGCTTCGTATCGCTGGTCCTGGTACTGTTGCTCGTATTGGTGTTGGCTGTAGCGCGAATAACGGTCTTGTGTGTACCTCCGCTGATTGCCAAACATGAGGCCTGGCAAATTTAAGGATGGTCTACCTAGCGAGCTGTGAAATTGGCTGGGTGGCGTGGCTGAGGCTCGCAGGGCCCTCGTCAACCCGGGGCCTCGGAAAGAGGCCACAGCAGGCAGGCCGCTTCTGTACAATGCTCCAAGCCCCAACATCGACGACGTATTAAAATTCAAGTAGATTCATTTAGCATGAAGCGACGGGAAGCAGGGATTTTGCCCTTGCTTGATCACGCCTGCTCTTCTGTCTTGGCGGAGGCGGACATTGAGCCTCATCCCGCTTGCAGGGAGGACTGCATCCTTTCGTTTCTTTACGTCCTGTTTCGCTTTTCACATTTCTTATTCATCTGTACTTTTTATCTTTCCCAATCATCGTTGCTGATTCAAGCAACTCTTTTTTGCAAATTTGCGCCCACTCAATCCAGCAGCAAGTTCAGCAATGTCGGCTATCGAGTGGCGTATCCGAGTTAAGGCGCTCATGGAGAGCGGGGCCGAAAGGGAGTTTCAAGTAGATGTGCTGTCTGACGAAACAGTAGGAGACTTTCGTGGGCGACTGGCGACGACAAGCCATGTCGAGCCGCAAAAGCAACGGCTGATTTACCACGGACGTCTCTTGGTTGATGATGCACAAAAGCTTGTTGATGTCGGTGTCAGCAATGGCAGCGCCCTGCATATGGTGGCGAGACCCACAGTCGCTGCACCTAATGCGACCACCCCAGCCGAGCGTGCCAACCCTGGAGCTAGAGGCGGGACAGGAGCTTTTCTGCCCGGATTTGGTTCTGCTGCTGACCAGCAGGCTTCGCAGCAGCAGCCGACGACGACGTTTGGCTTAACACCGCTGGCAGCACAGGTCATGAGCCAGACCTTTAACCGGCTTCGTGCAAGAGATCGCGATGCGGCAGGTATCCCGCAGCCCGCTCAAGAAGCTATGCAGCGAGTTATACACGGAGTTCACCGTGACTTTGGCGCCGACAATGGCGGTGAGTGGATAGCCAGCACTGCCAACTTTTTGCGCTATGTCATTGATCGCGAGGCGGCACTTGGGTCTTCTCTGACTGCTGAAGAGATCCGCCGAGGCAGTGTCCAGGGCGCTGAGCCGCTATTCCAGGGCTCGAGTATTGAGGCGTATCTGCCCATTCCTGGATTGACATCAAATGACAGTCAGCTGCAGCGCCGACCAGAGCACTTGCCATTGCGGGCGCAGCCCTCCAGAGCCCAGGCAAACGAGCTGCTCTACGAACTGCACGAGTCTCTCTTACCTGCTCTGCGCCGCTTGCCAGGCCATGAAAACTACAGCTATAGCTCCGTGCCGCTGTCTCATCCCCGCTACTTGGGCCAAGCTTCTACCAACCAGGTTGAAGTCGTGGGAGATGCCCTAGGTGGCCTGGGCGAAGCCCTTATCGAGCTTGGTCGGTCGCTGCAGTCTGTGGGAAGCCAGTGGCAGAGTCGCAACAGCGCTCAGCCTGAGGCGGCGTACTCGCTCGAGGAGATGCAGAATATTTTTCAGGCCCTGCGCCAGCTCGTGAGTGCGACCTCGGCGGCCTCTCCCTTCCTACAAGCCACGCTTGCGCCAACGCCATCGGAGCAGCCGGCGGCAACAAGCAGAGCCCAGAGTGGCGACGCGTCTGTTTCGGTGGGCGCTTTGATCTATAGGTCGCCCCACCAGGCGGCGGTTCTCTTGTCCAACCAGCGCCGTGCCCGCAGACTCTACAGCATCGACGCGGCGATGGATTTACCTCGGCCCAGACCTCACGCCACTCTGGAAATAGAGTTTACTATGAGCCCTGTGCCAATAGCGCTCTTTCCGCCACTGACTAATACCCACGACCCGTCACAGCCTCGGCCTCAGTCTCAGCCTCAGCCTCAGCCTCAGCCTCAGCCTCAGTCTCAGCCTCAGCCTCAGCCACGCCCCACTGGCACGGCTTCTATTGCAACGCTACTCAACAATGCTGGCCAGCAAGCAGGTACCACTGCGCACATGGCCGCTGGCCAGGTTCCTGGTACTGATGGCGGAGGGAGCTTTGTGGTGCCGGAAGCGTTTGTGAATCTGGGGAATTTGATTGAGCAACTTCGCTCCAGGGTCGACATGGTGTTCCAAGACTCACTTTCTGGACCGATTGCTGCTGGAACGTCGGCTCAGCCTTCTTCTGCTGATCTGGAGAGCGGCCGGAGCAACGCTAATGTGGACACTGGCGCAACGGCAAGTAACGCCCCTGGTGGCGACGCTCAGGCCAGCATTGCTGAGACTTATGCTGGATTCGCCGGGTTTATTGACCGCCTCAGCTCGCTGGGCAGCCAGACTGCTCGTAACGACAGATCCAACGTGTCGACGACTACTGAGTACGGCTCAGTGGTAGACGCAGCCAGTCAGGCGCCCCGATTTACTTCAACCAACCTTGGCGGCAATGGCGGTGCCACTAACCAAATGTGGCAGCTCATGTCTGGGCTGATGCAGTCTAACAACCCGTTTTCTATCGTGCCTATCTTTGTTGGCACTGAGTCTGGTAGTACTGCCAACACTTCGAGGAGGGCCAGCGTGGTATCCAATACTAGCGCCGCCCTCACTAGCGATAGTGGAGGTAATGCGGGGCTAGCCGCGAGTGTGCCAGCTCCGCCGCTGGTTTTTAGAAGTCGAGATGCCACGGCTAGTGCGGCTACTGGTCCTCGCACTGGCGAAGTCCGTGCGCGCAGCGACTCGATATCGTCGCCAGGGAATGTTGGTGAGGGGGCGTCAGGATCAAGTAGCAGCAGTCGCAGCATGGGTACCAGCAAGCGGCACAAGCCTGATGAGGCTTCTCATAACGAAGACCAAGGCTCCAGCGGCGGCAGATGAAGCTCCAGCATGTCTTAGCTCCGCATGGGGGCACTTTATGGCGTACATGCGGATCAGTTGGCTGTGGAGGTAGCTTGCGAGCTTCATTTTTGACATGCCCTGTATTTCTCTATCCCCCGCAAAACACGGCGTGGCTAGCAATTCTACTGACTTGCGTGTTTACATGCTTGCCGTTTCATTAGTGGCCCCTTGAGTGCCTCGGTTTATGAAGTTACATGCCTTTCAGGAGAGATTTGAGCATCTTCTGCTCCACTTGAGCAGCCTTTATTTCGGTGGTTTAGAATCTTTCATTAGGCATACCGTATTTTTGTCCTTGTACCTAAACTCGTCCTGAGCACACATCTTGTCAGCGGAAGCAGAATTAGTACCAACGCAATGAAGGCTATTCTGTCGCCGACGGCCCTGTGTTTGACGTGCGGCCTGGCTGCCGCGTACCAGAGCCCGACCAGCACTGGTGTGGACGTGATAGGCGTTGTTGCTGTAGAAGCAATGCCAACTCTGCGCTTGCACTCACAAGCGCTTCGCAAGCGTCGCCTGGAGCGCGAGGATCCGGCTAACCCGGTGGCCGCAGCAGCGACTGATCCTAATGTGGCAGCAATGAAGATCAAGTCTCGAGATCTCATCCCTACTGACCGCCCCGACATCCACCCTGGCGGCCCGTATCGTCACCGGCACCCTGCAGGCCATGCACACGCCGATGACGACGTGGACGACTCGCCGGGCGGAGATACTGATGACGGCGGCCGCGGTAGCGGAGATACTAAGCTCGGTGGCAAAGGCAGAAAGGGGGCGACATCTGACAAGCTCAAGCACTCGCCAGCCAAGGATGATGACGATGCCGATGCTGACAGCCATGTTGAGGAAGATGAAGACAGTGGTGGGAAGCATGACAAGCCAAAGCCAAAGCCAAAGCCAAAGCCAAAGCCGGCTAGCGGGAGCAGTAAACTCAAAGGCAGCGAGAGCAAGGAGGGCGATAAGCAGCCCAAAAACGACAAGAACTCTAAAGACGCTCAAAAGAAAAAGACACACACGGGACTGGATGGCAGTGAGGCTGTGGACGATAACGACAACGACGAGGACAGCGAGGAGAGCGAGGTGCTTCGAAAGAAAATGCTTGTTAAGCACATTCAGGCCAAGAGACGGCTCTGGCGCAGCGGCAAACCAAAGTATGACTACAAAAAGGCCATGGCTGGTTGGAAGGAGGTTGGGCCTCTCTATTACTACAAAGGCAAATACGAGAACACTGCGGCTACACAGTCTCGCGGTACAGCTGCCTCTGTTGTTCTGCCTATGCTAGCATCGGTAATGGTCTACACGGCGTGGATCTGATTAGCCAACTTTTGCTCTGATGATACTGCGATTTGGACATTTATTTAATGAAAAAAGTTTGTATGCGTGTTTACTTTGTACATGCCTGTTTCTACGAAGCCCAGAGGCCTGCAGAATGTATAAGGGGCCTATCAGTGGCGAAACTGGCTTAGGAACTCGCCAGATTCAATATCTAGCACGCGTACCGTGATGTGCTCGAATGGGCATTTGTATCCAGCAAAAGTCGTAGCGACTTGCGGGTCGTTTGGGCAAGCAACAGGAGCATAGTAGGTTGGGCATTGCGTGGGCGAGTACATTGGTGTGTGCTCTATGTTCCCCAGAAGCGATGACGAAGGAACTGCGGGGCTGCTTGCCATACACTGTCGCACAGCTATTGAGGAAAACGGCGACCAATCATCAAAGATCGACCCTACTGTACTATCGGCAACTGGCAATACTCCGAGCCCCGAGCTGGTGACTACTGATAGCATCGATGTCGCTGGCCGTGCAACTGCTGTGGTGGCTGGAGACAGTGGTGCAGCTTCGCTTGTTTTGTTGCTACTGTGTGTGTGTTGCGACTGGCTTTTGCTAACTGTGGAATACGGGTGTGCGCGTGCTGAATAGCGCTGCTGCCGCGAGACGCTCGATACCGCGCTATTCCGAAGGGCGTGGCCTGAACTTCCCATGCTACGAGCGAATATCCTGTGCATGAGTGTGGTAAATACAAGTGCTGTGCGCCGACTATGCTTGTACTGGCAAGGCGGGATAATTGTGTGACTAAGAAAAACAGAAAAAAATAGGAATAGTTTGATATAGACACGAGAGGCTTGAGGAGGGGAGTAGTTTTTTTTTCTTGCAGAAGGGCTTGGGTTCTCGGCTGAGGGATTTAAGAATGAAATGGCCATTGTCCTGTCTATCCAATGCTCTGGCGCCTCAAAAAGCTTCCGTGTTACTATCAGCCGGTGCAAAGCAAGGGGCCGGTTAGAGCTCCGTTATCCCAGCAAGGCGTCTTTCACCACCCCCCACACTTGAGTGCATGTGGCATGTTTTAGTGGCCAATAGATAGCTCAAAGCATCGCGTGAGAGAGCTAAAGACGCGGCCGGCCCGGCCTCCATATAAGCCCGTCGGGTGTCGGTCTTCCCGGACAGCACGCGGGCCGGATTGGCGCTCCACCCCGCTGTTCCGTGCAAGTGCAGCCATAAAGCCATTTTGCCCCCACCGCCCCACGATTTGACGTGACGATGTCTGGGCTTCATTTTGCCGGTCCAACAGTAGCGAATTGGGATGAATCAGATATCGGAAGAATGCAGGCAAGCCAATCTCTTGGCATGAGCTTTCTAGAAAAACAAGTAAAACGAGCTACGGCCTGGCAATAGGGCAGCTACCAATACATGTCAATTTGCTAGCCGACGACATGGCGAACATAGTAATACGGCAGGCCAAATACGCCATAGCCGTTGGCATTTGCGAGCTTGGCAAAGCCCTCGGTCTCAACCTGATGTTGAAACAGCCAAGTGGGGAACCCGACTCCCGAACGGTGTACGCGGGCCTTAACAAGGGTGAACGTGCCGCCAACGCCGTCGAGTGGCACTATCGTCTCATTCTTGGCAAAATTGTCCAGGTACTTGCGGTGAGTCTTGAGTGACTTGTAGCCCTCGACCAAAAAGTCGTCTTCCTTGAGCTTCTTGATCATAGAGCGGCTCTTACGCGTCTCCTGCCAAGCATTGCGGTCATAAACAGTGTGTCTCCACTTGTCTAGGCCACTCCTGCGGCGTACGAGACAGTTGGGTACGATTACGTCCTTGTCGTACGCCATTAGGTCGCGTACAATGCTAGGCGGGTAGTACTCAAGATCGCCGTCAATCCACAGAACCCACTGCTCGTTTTCTAGCGCACGCGTCCACAGGTAGTTGCGAGCCCGGGCCATCATGATACGCCTATCGCGCTGCTTTTCGCGCAAGTGCCGCTGCTCGCGTGGCAGCGCGTAAAAGAAATCCTGGCGGTAAATGTCGAATCGCTTGAACCGCATGTCCTCAGGCGCCTGCTCTTGGTACCACCTTTTCGACTCTATCAACATCTGCTGTGTCTGATCGGTCGAGTCCGAGACTAGGAATGCCAATGATATCTTGTCGCGCGGATACTTGAGCTTGTCGATTAGGGCAAAGTACCTAGCCAAGTGTTCGGCGTTGTTTTTAAACGGCGTTAGAATCAAGAGCGAGTCGCTGTCGGGATCGAGGGTTTGCGGGGCGACGTCCTTGTTGTTCATCAGTATTGTGCGCGACTCGTTGGTGTACGTGGCCAGCTCGCTGCTACTCCAACCAGGCTTGCCTTGTGACGACTTTTTGGGAAGCCAGGATGGCATGGATGCGGGCTGCGGCTTGTAGTCGTACCCTAGGACCTCTATGTACTTGGTTTCGCCCGCTTGCACCCGATTACTCGCGGCCCTGTGGCTGTCACAGTTGTCACTGCCAGCGGTGGCGGCTTTGTCAGAGTCGTTCTTTGCGAGGTCTGCGTTGTCTACGACTGAAAGCGGACTAGCTCCAATGTTGCCATTCGGCAGCGTGCCCTCTGGCGCTCCCTTGGATGGAAGCTCCATATCCCCAAAGGGCAAAACTATCTCTTGCTGGCTATCGGCGGTGCTCTGATAATGCGCGCTAAGCACCATTAGACAGCATACCAGAGCGATTGTAAGAATAGCCGCTGGCGCGTGCTCTCTTCTCATCCACCTATCAATACGACACATATTTTTAGTGGGCTGTGCGGGTAGTAGGCCTCGGAGACACGCCCGTGGTCAATTCTATAGCCACCGTATGGACATACCTTCTAATCGCTGCACTACGGCGAATCCGAACAATACACACGTCCTTAACGTTCTTTGCTGCGTCCATCAGGTATGCTAGCACAGAATCAAAATTTTATCGCAGAGCCTGACAAGTATTAGTGCTGAATGATTGATGTGCAACTCGCAAGTGAAGGCGTAAGTCGAAAAGACAAGCTGTAGAGAGAAGCCCCGCGCCAGAGAGGGTGGGTAGAGGCATACCGGGAGCCGTGTCTAGCGCATAAAAACCCATGTTAATTCAGGCACTTTGTGCCGGTTGTTACTACTGTGTATCTCCCCGCATCCATGTTTCAAAATTTTGGAGGGCTGCATAGACCGCTATAGCATGCTCCTGCGCCCCTGAAAAGAAAAATAACAGTAATGCCAACAAAAGAGCAATTGGACAGAGTCTAGGACAAAATACAAACTGACTAGCCACTAGTTTCAGATGGTACAGAACGTCTGCTATGCTGACCAAAGGCACCATCGCTATCGCGGCATCAGGAATCCGCCAGCAGCTTTTGAGTGTGTGAGTTGTATATGGTCAAGCAACCCATTATTACACTAGGCATGGCTGATTTATGACAGCAAGTGGGCAGGTTTGGCCTGAACCACTGCCTCGGCAGTTATCAGTTCCTCTAATCGGTTTCATCGAACATTCAGCACGATCCAGTAAATGAGCAATAGCGGAGGCGCTTTGATTCGTGGCGCGCGGGGCCTCTGGCAGGCTAGGGCGCGGTTTTCGAGTAAAAGCAGTAGCGGCGCTATTCCGCCCGAGGGCCGCATGAGCTGGATGCTGCTACCAACCAAAAAGATCACCAAGAGCAATGTCGAGGGCGAGGGGCGGACGGCTGGCCAGAGCACGACGGATATGCTTACAAAAGCCGGGTACATCTACCAATCTTCGGCGGGAATATACACGCTCATGCCCTTGGCGCAAAGAGTAATTCAAAAAATAGAGCTGATAATCGACGAGGAGATGCAGCGCGTGGGTGGACAAAAGCTGGCCATGCCTAATCTTTTAACGCCCGAAAATTGGAAAAAGACGGGTCGGTGGCAATCGACCGGCGATGAGCTGTTTTCGTTCAAGGACCGCAAGAAAGCCACCATGCTGCTGGGCCCCACTCACGAGGAGGAGGTTACGGCGATCGTCAAGGACATGGTACGTAGCTACCGACAGTACCCACTACGGCTGTACCAGACCACGCGCAAATTCCGCGATGAGGCTCGGCCGCGTGCTGGGCTGCTGCGTGGGCGGGAGTTCATGATGAAGGACATGTATACGTTCGATGTGGGCAAGCAGCAGGCGATCGAGACATTCCATGCGATGGAGGCGGCGTATCGACGGTGCTTCGATCGCATCGGCGTGGCGTATGCCGTGGCAGACGCAGACTCAGGCAACATTGGCGGGTCCCTGTCAAAGGAGTTCCACTTTGTCAATCAGTCTGGTGAGGACACGCTCCTCACGTGCAAAAGCTGTGGATACACAGCCAATGAGGAGCGCGCACTGAGTAAGAGCCCTGCCAACAAGACGGCTGGTGCAGGCCAGAACAAGCGCTACGTAGCGCGAGTAGTTGAGGGCAGCGATGACAAGGTAGTCAAGCAACGGATAGTAGAAGTTGCACATGGCCATGAGCCCAGTGCGCTGAAAATCAAGCGGGTGTGGCCGATCAAGTCTAATCAGCGGCTGGAGATAGCAGAGGTTGCCGCCGATCACGGTGGCAGTAGCAGTGGTACGCAATTGCCAATGGCTACGACTGAGCCACTGCTACTGGATGACTGCGCAGCTGAAGCGCGCAGTAGCAACAGCACGAGCGAGGCGGTTCGTGGGGACTGGCATGTTGCCAAGGCGGGCGATGGGTGTGGCGAGTGCGACGGAGTGCTGGAGGCGCAGCGAGCGATTGAGGTGGGCCACATATTCTACCTTGGCGACAAGTACTCCAAGGCGCTTGACCTCAATGTGCTTTACCAGGGGCAGCGTGAGTACGTGCAGATGGGATGTTTTGGTATCGGCGTCTCACGCGTACTGCAGGCAGCGGCAGAGTGCAGCAGTGTGGAGGGGCGAGGGCTTAGATGGCCGCTATCGATTGCGCCGTACCTCGCCAGCATCGTTCCAGTGGCAGAAAGCAGCGGCACAAAGGCGGCAGAAGAGGTATTTAAGGCCTTGGGCTGCGTTTGCGTGCATGGTGCGCATATTTTCAAAGATAATGTGCTGGTGGATGACCGCGACTATCTTAGCGCAGGGTTCCGGCTCAACGACGCGCAGTTGATGGGTATTCCGCTGACTATTGTGCTGGGTAGCGGCTTTGCCGAGTCAGGGCAAGTGGAGGTTCAGTTGCGCGTGCCTGGGATGCAATCGATACCGGAGAGCGTCGGCTCCACCAGCACTACTAGCACTACCAGCGATGGATACGAGCACAGGGCGCGAGTCAGAGTTGAGGATTTAGGCGAGTTTCTCTCGCAAGCTCTGCAGAGCCAATGCGCTACGCTGGGAATGGCAGAAGTAGTGTGAGCGAGTGTGAGTGTAGTCGTCTAGCGCCGTGGCTTGTTGAAAGACCCTGTGTCCCTAGAGATTGCACTTTGAAAAGCGACAGCTCTAGGTACCTCTTTTTTCTCTATTGCTAATAGCATGTGCGCCGATTCACGGCTAGTAGCTGACATGAGCCACTGTGCTGTAGCCGAAATGGGGACGTGGCTCGGTACTGGGTGTGTCCGTGGGAACCCGAGCAAGATGGAGAACATGAGAGATTTTCCTGTAGAAAAGAGGGTGCCGGGTATGCGAATAGCGCCATGCGTTTTTTTCTGCTTGGCCAGTGTCCAATGATGCAGCCAGTGCGAGTGGGGTGTCGCAGCAAAGTAAAACAGACAAGGCAGGGAGGGGAGAGTGCGCGTGGCGGCGGAGATGAAATGGCGGAGGCACTCGATTGTCCTTCGATTCCAGGGAGGCGAGGTACCCGTCACACAATATGCTCGCTGTCCCGTCACACAATATGCTCGCCGTCGTAACATTTTTCTTCCAGCCAAAACATTCCGCCTGCAAATCGCTTTGCTGGGCATGAGCTGTTGAAGGAAAGAGACTTGCGTGATGGCTGGCGAGGGGGTGGGACATGCACGGGATCGGCTGCTCACATGCGCCTGGGCTTGCCTTTTTCCTCTGTGGGCAGGCAAGCACGCTCAGGCGAGGATGAAGCTGCTGGAAAGACACATGAGTCAGGGGCACGCCCAGTTAGATAGACCCCGTCTTGGTGGGCCGGCGGGCGCTTGTGAGAGGTTGCACAAGCCCGGGGATAGGCGAGGGCAATTAACGCAGTGCTGCGTCTCCTGCTGCTGCACAGGTGGGCGCAGCCGGCTGATTGACGGAGCCAAAGAGTGGCTGGCTGGGCGCCGGGGCCTTCTTCCCCAAAACCGGTGTCTATCAGGCAGGTGTGCCCTATGCACACATGCACGCTGCTTGGAGGGCGAAACCCTCGTATTTCTTTTTCGTGTATCTTCAATTTGCTTTTTTATTTTTTCTCTCATAGAATTGTGTTCGCTTAACTTTTTCTCTCTCATTCTTTGCGCTTTTATATTGTACACGCTCGCACTCGGCTGAATTTTGCTCGCTCGCTTCTGCTTTTTCTGCGAAGGGGCAAATACCGATTAGGGAAAGAGCTGTCTGTTTGGCTCTATTTTCAGAACGCTTGATGCGACGGCTCCTACGTGCTTAGGGAAACTTTTATTAGTAAGCTTGTCCTTGGTGGTATTTGGCCATCACTCGCCCTTTGCTTCAGCTGACACCGGAACGGAGGTACTCACATTATGGACGGCAGCGCGAAGTCGCAAAGAGCTAGGCGGCTTCGCAGTTCGCCCCGCGCGTCGACATCTCCCGAGCCACACCATAAGCAGGACAGCGCCAGCAAAAGGTAATTCTCATACGTGTGCGTGTGGTCTGACTGCCCTCCTACTACAGGGTGCAGTCTTTGTATTGTTTTCTGCTGCTCCGGCCTTTCATGCCAATCTGGCTGATTTTGCTACTAACCTGCGTTAACTGCGCTGCTACCGCCCTCTTTGATACTGTTTACTCTAGGCGCCTGGCCTCGTTGCGGCCCTCACTCGCTAATCGAGCCAGTGGGGCTGTAGCCACCGCATCCACCGCCGCTGCCACTTCCGCGGGAGTCCGCACAAAGTCGCCGACGGTAGCTTCTGGTAGCCAGGTAAGACGCTCCCTTTAGCCGCATGTGCTGTCTCTCAGCTGTTAGCAGCGGGTGTTGTTGTCTTGCTGCATATCCTCCTACTACTGTCTATTGTGCGAAGAGGCAAGAAAAATACCCGCCGACAGTATACGCTTTTATTTATTATTATCGGCCTCCATTCACTGGTTCATTCATTATTGCCGTCATTCTGCCCTTTGACGCTTCTAGCTGGAGGAGGTCCTTGTCTGCTCCCTGTTTACTAATTGCAACTAAAAGATCGTGTCCTGCTTTTGGAGGAAACGAGGCATGTTTCCTTGCTGTTTTTGTTTATGTTTTTCTTTTCTTTTTGCCGAGTAGGGAGGTCGGTCTCTGCCAAAACTACCGCCCAAGCTATCCGCAGCAACAGCAGCAGTCCCTAGCAAGAATGATGTTTTGGACTCTGGCTCAGACTCTGACTCTGATGACCATTACGGCTTTGTCAAGGTCGATCGCTGGAATCTACCACCCGAGCCCACCTTGCCTGCCTTTAAGCCTACCATTTCACAACCCGCTATTAACATTTTGCCGTCGCCGTCTTCTCCGTTTGCGTCAACCGCTAGAAACTCCAACATAATGGCCCGCGTCAGGAGCACAATTAGGGCCGCCGTCGCTCCAGCCACACCCGCTGCCGTGGCACAACCACCCAGCCAGCCTGGAAGCACCGCTGCTACGCAGCCTACGGATGCCTCCTCCTCCTCGTCGTCGTCGCCGTCATCATCTTCGTCTGATAGCGACAGCGACGACGACATCAGCGATATAGCTGCCAACCCTGCCGTTTCCTTATCGGATGAGGAGATTAGCGACGTACTAGACGAAACGGAGCTCCAGCTTATCGAAGCCATGGAGGATACGCAAGTTGCCGATGCCAAGGGTATAAGCGGCAAATGCACATTGCCAAAGATGGCATCCCTACGGCCGTCGTCGCCTGGGAAAGGCCTGAGCTGGATGGGGCCGGGCGACATCTCGCCAAATAACCGGGTCACATACGCCGACTCTTTGAAGGAGCGCTTTTCTGCCCCGCTAAAGCCGGCAGGAGTTACTGTTAGCGTCTCTCTGGGCTTTAGCGATAGCGATTCGAGCGGTAGCGATTCTGGCGACAGTGACCGCGAGCAGCGCCCTACCAACTCAACCCCTATTGCAGCTCCAGTTGCTGTACATATACACCAACCACTGCCTAAGATTACAGCACCGAGCCCACTGCCACCCACCCAGACCCCTCGCCTTTCCATGCCAGCCTTGGCACGCGCTCAGACAGGGACAACTACTTCTGAAGCACTGGGCACCAATGGCACCAATGGCACCAACGCTTGTAGCGACTTGTTCGAGGAAAGAAGTGGGGATTCTGGTGCTGACCTGGTGCGTCCTGCGTCCGTGCCGCTGGACTCGGTCGAATTTGTCGCCCCTGGTGTGACCAAGAAGACGGCTATGTCGCTACTTTGCCGCGTGCTCGATATTGACGGACCCATCATCCAGCAAAAGATGGTCGAGTTCCTCCTTATCGACGGCGTCATTGCCTCGCTGATCGGATTTATTACCCATTGCCAAGGCTCGATATACTCGCCATCGTCTACTTCACAGACCGCGCCATGCTCGCCGTCGCTTAGCCACGAGGCAGGTGCCAGCTGTTCGCCTGACTCTGGAAGCAGCAAGCTGCCCGCCGCCGCCGCCGCTGCTGCTGCTGCTGCCGCGGCAAGTCATGAGTCTTTCTCATCTCAGCACGTGCAACTGGGACATGATTCTGCTGCAGCGACTAATGCGGCCAATGACAAGAAGGACTTGCCGCTAGGTGTTTTGCACGAATTCGAAGTGCGTCGCCAACATCGTGCTCGCCTACAGCGCCAGCGCAACCGCTCAGCGGGACTAACTGAAGTCGATTTGCGCCGCGGGTACAACGCCGTCCAGATGCTTGCTACCCGCGAGCAGTTCTCTCGTCGAGTAATGGAGGCCAAGTTGGCTGTTATTGTGCCATGCCTGATGGCTGTGTTTCACAAGGACTCGCTGGGCTCGTTCCATCACGCTTGCTTATTGCTCGAGCACTGCTTTACTATCTCGCCACTCCGCACTACAAGACTCTTGCTGTACCAGCAGAACCCGCCCTCGCGGTGGTGGGCTCTTTCCGACGCTGTGGCCAAGGGCCATGCTCCGATATGCGATATTCTGCCTTACTTGTCCGAGCCTTGCGTCCAGCGCTTTTTCTTAAAGGCCGAGTTCGGCGTGTGGACCGGCCGCTTGATGACTAGCCTCAATCTCATGCCCAACGACGCCCTGGTTGTATCGGACGAGCTCAGTCGTATGGGGCTTGGATCTGTTGCTGGTGCACTGGGCGGAGGCACCGCTACCGACGACTCGGCAGCAGGCCAGACGCAAAGCCAGCAGCGTGCCAAGTCTTTACAGCTGGTGCGCAATCGTTTCCAGCAGCTCAACCGCGGTGGATTCTTTGGTCAGATCCTTGAGCTCATTGAGGACCCAGATTCATACGTGTCGGAGGGAGCCGCCGAGTTTATGGCGTTTATGATCAACGACTGCTCGACCTTTTATGGCTTCAACATCTTGTTCAAGCCCATTTACGACTCTGAGCTACCGGTAAGACGACTGGCTCAGCTCATTGTCAACTCGCCCGCCCAGCGACTTTCGTCCCAAGCCAAGGCTGCGACGCGCTTGCTGCACTCGCTGCTGACCAAGACGGCGTGCCAGTATGGGCTGCGCACACGCGAGGCTCAGGGCATTCGCGACCCCGAGATGCATCCAAGGGGGTCTCAGGTACTTCTGCAGGTTGGCAAGGCCGCCCGATCTGCACTCGAGTCGTTCTTGCCAGGTCTGTTTGCGACTGTTACTGGTCTTCAAGGGAGCACCGACTTGACTTCAAACTCGGCCTTCAACCGGCGAGCATCGGTGGAATCTCTGCGCTTGCCCGAGTATGAGGAGCCGGATGCAGACTTTGACACGGACGGTACTGAGGCTGCTGCCTCCGACGCCAATGTCGAAGCCGATGCGGATGGCGAGGTTGATGTGGACGACGATGATAGCTGCAGCAGTGGCAGCAGCAATGAGGCTGATGACTTGGAAGGCACCTCGCCGCCAAGTGACGCGCAGTTTGCTCAGCGGTTCTATGGCGATAACATCTCTGCGGGCTACTTGACCGACGACCATGAACACGATGGCTACAACGACAACGACAACGACGTCCATGTCGATGACTTGCGTAACTCGGCCGCGGCGTTGTTCAACCATGCGACCTATCCCGAGTCTATTGGGTCGGGGTCGATCTCGTCGTCGCTGTCTCCTTCATCGACGCTGTCAGCTTCGCCTATGGCAGTGGCTAGCAGCACACCCAACCAGCCAGTCGACATGTACCTCGGCGAGCGCCTGGATGCCGAAGACTTGGGCTTGCTGGTCTCGCTACCTAAGCCCGACATTAACAGGCTCAATTTGCTTCGCCTGTGTGTGGATGTGCTGAGGGAAACCAGCGACATTGACGAGATCGTTGGCTGGATAGACTTGCGTGTGTGGCGCGCCCTGAGCACCTGGTTCCTTAACCATCCGCACAACAATATGCTGCATATGGCTGTGTATCAGCTTGTGTCTATTGTAGCGCTGGAAGCCGTTCGCCTGCGCCGATCCCATCGACTCCTTGTTGCTGGGTCTGGCAAATCGGCACTTGGTGGAGCCAGCACTGTTGGTGAAGGGTATGCCAGCACTACAAAATCCCGCGGCGGCAGCCACAACAGCAGCGGCAATAGCGGCGACAATCTGTTGGCGGCTGGCGGCACGTCCATTGGCAGTGGCCCGGAGGCCGGTCAGCTAGAGTCGAGGGTTCAAGCTGCTGCCAAGCGTCGGGCACGCCGGCGCCGCGCGATGGCCGAGCGGATTCGCCGCAACGAGTCGACAAACTGCGACAACATCCTTATATATCTCATCGAGCAGAACCAGTGGGTTGACAAGCTAGTGAGACGCGCGGTATCGCCCAGCTTTAACGGGGCTCACGGGTTTATTTCACTGATCCTCAACACACTTCGCCTAGCCGTGCAAGCTGATCGTCGCCGACCCGTTGCCTCGTCGCTTGTGAAGAAGCGCACTGATCGGCAACAGGGCAGTGGCAACGTTCACGCCGGGCCCTCGCCAAGTAAGCCTTTATTTGCGCACATTGGACTCGACTCATTGAGTACTGACGATATCGATATTAGCAAGGGCCGCAGTGGGTTTTCAGACGATGAGGCGCCTGACGACGATGCTCTAGTTCCTGATATGGCGTATCATGATCCCGAGACGCGCCATAGACTGTCCGAGTACCCGACATATCGACTGCAGCGGTGGGAGATTACGCTCCTCTATTCGCCGTCTTTCCGATCGCACTTGTGGCGTCTACGCAAACAAGCCGAGTGCATGGCACGCAAGTCTGGAGAGTTCCGACTATGTGATCAGTCTCGGGCTGATATCTCGCAGAGTGGGACGGGAAGTCGGCCGGTGCCCTTCTTTTCGCCGATGAAAGTCAAACCACCTGTGTCTCTTGACAACCAGGAGATTAAGAAGAAGCAGCTCCAGATCAATGTCGGCCTGTTGCTGGGCAACAATCGACGCCTGGCTGTGCCTGCTACGTTGTCGTCGTCTGCTCCCGCCTCTTCGTCTTCATCTGCTGCCGCAATTGCTGCTGCGAGCGCGGCGTCTGAAAAGAGCCCCTTGCTGCCGATCGACGAAGTTGGAGTCGACCTTGACTCGTTGTTTGCCCGAATGCTCGGGTTTACCGGGGACCTGGTAGAGCTCCCCTTGTGTGCCTCCAGTGACGACACTGCCAGCCTCAAAACTGGCAAGCTTGCGGGGCTATCAAACAAAGGCGTTATCAATGGGGGAGCACCTGGCGGCGAAAGCTCTGACGATGATAAGAAACCTCGCAGAGAGAAGCGCAGTGCTAGTGGCAGCGGTGGTGCAGCCACAAGGAAGCAAGGCGCTGGTGGCGGCGGTAAGGCGGGCAGCTTGCGCAAGAAGAAGTCAAAGCCTGCAGCCTCAGCTCCCAGTACTGACGCCCTGCCGGCGTTGGTTTCCCCTTCCGTCACAGGACTATTGGATGATATTACACCAGAGGCTGCTGATGATGATGCGGCTGAGGCGCTATGCGCCGCCCTGTCTAGCGACGGCGCTGGAGGCAGCAATGGTACGACAGCAAAGTACACATCAGGGCTGAGGACACGCAAGAAGGCTGCGCCTGCCTCGGGCTCGGTGCGTCGCCGCCGGGCTAGGCTGCACCACAAACCGTCCAACCCAAGCCTTGGAGGCTCGGCAGCCCCGATTTTGACACCAACTGCGCTTGATCCGAATTCAGTGTATCAGGCAACTGATAGCCACATAGAGAAGGCTGCAGCTTCCGCTGCTACTAATGTAGCAACTGCGGGCGCTGAGTTGCCACCGACTACTGCCGGTGGACTGGCCCTGTCTTTGAAGGCGCTGGATATTTGATCATGGCAAACGGTGCTCAAGTGAACACGCGTTCCATATACAGCTATTCATATACATATTTATACACGTTTTAACATTTTGTGTAACGTATGTCCATTACTACATTTAAGCAAAATGGAAAGGAGGTTTAAAGGTTATGTCGGTAATGAGGGCTTGGGGCGATTTACGAATTGTGCAGTAAGCTTTTGTTCATCCTCAACTTGCGGTGCTTAGAAAAAGTGGGAAAAGGCTGGGATAGCGGGAACTGCTGGGACGGCAGGAACTGCTGGGATGGCGGGAACGGCTGGGGCTGCATGAACAGGAGCCGCCATTGGGATCTTGAGGGCCTTGGGGCTGCGTCCGCCAACATTTGCATGAATCAGTCCGCCGAGGACATTGAGGCTCAGGCCGTTGTCAGTGCCAATGTCTAGGTTGATAATTCCAGGGATGTTGAGTCCGATGGGTGAAGCAATGGCGCTGGTGGCAAGGGCAACGATGCCAGTGACGGAAATCGAGAACTTCATTTTGTTTACTTGATGTGTAATTTAATAGGGTTTGGTAGTCAATAAGACGATATTGAGCAGAGATTTGAGCATAGCCGGAAAATATCTATTTAAAGATAATTTTTGGCGACACGGCACGCTTTAATTCTTATATTGAATTTGGACTCTATGGTAGAGGCACATAAAAGCGTCCTATTCACTACTGTTTTTGTGCTTCTTTTTCCTCATCTAAATTGCCCGCCAAGAGAAGACATTTGCGGCACAGTCAAGGCGTGCTTGCGTGAATGGAAGTTCTGTCTAGCGGAGTGAGGATGGGAGACCCAACTGTGGTGCATCGGGTATGGCGTGGCTGACTGCTTTAGCTGCATATCCAATCTACTGCCATACATATTGCAATTAGTCTGCCTTGCTTGAAGCTATTCATATTATGCTGAGGCATCTAAAATGCTAGCCAATTGAGCTTCTAGATTAAACTGGCGTGCTATTAGCGGTTTCTGGAAGAAAGAGATATACGAGAAAAAATTGCGCAGTCAACTTGATCACCGGTAATCCTCAGGAATAAACGACACGACAACAGTGGCGGGCTGAGAATAGAGCGTGTAAGTCATACGTGTGGACTGGTTCTGCTTATACATGATGGTAGCCGTTGAGATAGATTTCCGAGACTGGTGGGGAAGCACAACTGTGCCTTGAAACGGAGAAACCGAAGTTGAGGTAAATGCAGGGGCAATGGTCCTAGTCGGGCTTGTTGTTGCTGGCTCGACTGGAGTTGCAGCTACTGACCCGATTGAGGTTGGCATAAAGGGTACTTGAGCTGCAGGCGAAGAGGAGTTCATGGTGACAGCCGCATGCGAGGTGCTCATGGCGGGAGCAGTGACAGCTGGCGAGGTCCTCAATGTGACAGCAATGCCAAAAGGAGGTTGTATCGTAATGGTGGCTATAGAGGGCAAACTGACGGTAGCTGCTGTGGGTATGATAGCCAAGGAGATAGCAGATGCAGAAGGGGAATTAGCAGATGAAGAAGTAATTCCCGCTGTGGCAACAGCTGAAGGTGAGCTGGTGGCTGAAGCAGCAGCCGAAGACGAGCTAATCGGAATGACCGCTGTAGAGGGCGAACTAGCTGTGGGTGAAGCAGGTGAGGTAGTCATGGCTGTAGCTGGCACAGAAGAGGAGCTGATTGCTGCGGTAGCCGTAGTGGGGCTTTCCCTGCTTTCCGTTGTAGATGATGTTTTGGTAGCAGTAGCAATAGAAGGCAAACTCGCTGCTGAAGCAATCGCGGAAGAAGAGCTGATTGGAACGGCGGCTATAGAGGACGAGCTCAGAGTGGTAGTGGACGCAGAAGTGGAGCCGATTACTATTGCGGATGTAGAAGAACTTGTTCTGCTCTCTGAGGGTGGCGTAGTTTTTGTTGTGGCAACGGCGGGAGATGAGCTAGTAGCCAAAACAGCAGATGTAGGAGAGCTGATTGGTATGATACCTGTAGAGGATGAGCTCACAGTGGCAGCAGCAGGAGATGAACTCGTTACTGAAGCAGCTACAGAAGATGACCTTGTGGAAGCAACGGCTGCAGAGGGCGAGCTAATAGTGGCTGAAGCGGGCGGGGTAATCATGGCGGTAGCAGAGGGGAAGGAGGTTATTGACTTGCTATCAGAAGTGGACGATGTTTTTGTGGTGGTGTGGCTTGTTAGCAAGCTTGTTGCTCCATTTGATCCGCCATTGCCAGACCAGTGGAAGTAATCGAGAATATCGGACCACCAATTGGCGCTCCTTTCTGCCAAGGGTACTGTCAAAGTAGCCGATTCGTGCAACATATCTGATGACCACTGGGACAATGCGGAGGCGAGTAGCTGAGAATTTAAAGTTGGGGTGCTGGCTACGGTATTTACCGGGCTCGGCACCAAACTGGTCATGGCCTCTGGCAAAAATGGTTGCCATAAGGCTGTTGGCAGCCACGGCATAGTTGCAGACCCATGGGAAAATGACGGCATTGGCTTCTGACTCCTGGGTGATGTAGAGGAGCTTGGCGCAATAGATGACAACGATGCTAGAGTTGAAGTGGGAGCGGGAGCCGATGATTGCCCGCCACAGCCGCCAAGGAGGTTAAAGAGGTTAAAGTAGTTGCAAGCTGAGCTTGAGACACTTGGTGCTGGTGATAAGGACGATACACTTGCTGATGCTGTACTGCTTGATGCCGGCCTGGTAGTGCCAGAAATTGAAGACGGGGGTGGAGTTGCAGTGGGGGACGCCGAAGTTGTCTTGGTTTTTGTGTCTGTGGCCGACGGCACTAGTAAACCAGTAGGCTTGGGGTCAAGGACATTAGCGATCAAACCAGAGATAGCATTGGAGATGAAGCCGCCGGCAATAGTCGAGGCAATGCTACCAACGTATTGAGACGGATAGTTTATGATGTTCTCGAGGCCTGGCATACCAATGCTTTTGTAGTAGAGAAGGGCCAGCTCCAAGTACGAGGCGTTGGGGTATTTGTATGACAACTCGATAAGCTGGGTTAGTTGAGCGACTGCCGGGCTATTGATCAAGCCAGCTAAAGAGCTGATTGCGCTGTACCCAGGAATAAGATCCATCACATCTCTTGTCTGCCGTAGGTAGTCCTGAATGGTGGGTCTCAACTGGACTGCTGAGCCAACAGCATTGGGCGTAAATGTGCTGGCCGCTTGGGCCATTGCTTCAAGTGTTGGGTCCTTGATCAGAAACATGTAGCTTATGTTGGGAATAGCCCGAGCCAAAGTGACCGAGGCATCACCAACCTTGGCAGAGCGGTCATCCTTGCTGGTCCACCCGACTTGCTTGAGATACAGAGACATGTGACCTGTATCCAAAGAGGCTAGCTTGTCAATAAGATCAGCCATGTGGTTGATGCGCCTTGGGTCAACTTCCAACAGTTGTGCTAGGTTGAAGATGTCACCGCTTTTAACCAACGGGTCCTTGCTGCCAGCACTGCTTGCTTGGGAGATGAGGGCTAGAGAATCGCCACTCATTTTGCCAATCGAGTCAATTAAGCGAGCCACTGATTTTAGCGACTCCGAGGCGACGGGCCCTTGACGGTCCACGCCAAACATTGGAGCCAGGCGCTGAACATAGTCGGTATTAGCATGAGAGAACATATCGAGTAGTCTAGAAATATACCGGATACTAGCCGTATTTAGCTCAAACAGCCGCCCAAATGGAATTGACAGAATGCCATTATCCGCTGCGTTCTCAGAGCCGTCTTTGAACGTGTATTGGTATTTGTCAGATAGCTTGACTGTAACCTTGTGGTAGAGCTCTCGAACTGGCTTTTTGGAGCCCGGGCTGTCCAATCCCAAGTCAGCCAAGAGGATATCGCCAGTATTAGCCACTGCGTGGCCCCTTGCAGATTGTTCGGCGACATAGGTTGTCAGGCGATTTAGGAGGCCAAGCGAGTATGTCTGCGCACGCTCATCATCAGTGATGTGAATTGAGTCGCGAGGGAATTGGCTTCTGTTGCCTTGCTCGCTTACTATGTTACGCTCGAGCTGTCCATGGGTGCTGGCGCTACTTGGCACTGATAGTGCAACTAGAGCTAGCACACTCAAGGCAGCAAAGAAAAAGTTCATAGTATCCAAAATCAAGGAGGCAAATAGAGATGTTTTGTGCGACAGCTGGATGCTAATACGTGGAAATGGTGAACAATTTATTCTCCGTCAATATTTTTCAGCGTATTTTTAGTCGGATTTTCTTATTGTGCCAAGTCGCCGTTTATCGATAGAGAAAACGACTCGAATACGAATGGAGTTAGAGATTTACAATATAAAAGCAAGAGATACAGTAGCCACTAACCCACTTGCCAAGAGAATCTCCAATATATTTGTAAGCTGCCTATTCTCCCTCCTTTCACGTCAGAGATATGGCCGACATGATTAATGTTGAATTTCAAAGCGAGCCTCAGCAGAAAAGTGCAGATATACAGGCATTCGTGGCCAACTGCTGCCATTAATTTATTCTAAACCCCAGTCATAATTGCAGTGGCCTCAAGGAGGCTAAAGATAAATTTATAGGGTATCACAAAGCAAGCGCCACGAAAAAAAATAGCACTGATGACTCGGGCAGTGGGCAAATGCGACAATAGTAAAAAAGCGTTTAGCTACTATCCTTGGTTGCTGCGGAAGTGGCGTTCTGGAGCGGTGGATAAGTAATGTCGCTAGCAAAGTCGGCAATTGTGCCAGCACCATTCTCGCTACTCTGCCTGGAATAAACGGAGCTCTGTAAGGATGACTCAGGCTTGTCAGTTTTGATACTGGGCTTCGAGACTGCACTGACTGAGCGCCATGGATCCCACTTGTCGTCCTTGTCCTGATCTGCTCCTGCAGCTCCAGATACACTGCGAAGGCCAGGTATGGAAGAGTGCATAGTTTCCACGCGCGGCGCCGCACTGCTACTCGGCTTGGCTCCAATGGAGTTAAGAGGAGTGAGGCGCCCGGGCCCTAGCATAGGGCTAGAGCTGATGCTATCGGACGGCGTATCGTTGCCGGTTTCACCGGCCAAACGAACTTGGCTGAAACGGGTTCTAATAGGCTCCATGCCCTCATTTGTCTTTGACGGGCCAGAGCTGCCCGTCGCTGGTAGCGCGACAGCCACTGGCGAGGGCGAGTTCCCGCCGCTGTTCGCTTCGCGTGGCGTGATGCTTCGGGATCCAGGTTTGAGTTGTACACCCCAGGTGGCAGCACCAGCATTAGGGCTACTGTCGACACCATCGGAGCTAGGCTGGCTCAGGGGAACCCGAACCACCGGCGCCACAGGCTTTGGCATCGTAGGCTTGGGTGCCACTGGCTTTGTCGCCTTGAAGGGAGGCGGGGCGGGCGAATTCGGCTTTACCTCTGAGAACGCTTTGCGGAAGCCGTCCTCGTCAGTAAAAGCATCCAGCGACTTTGTCGTGTTTCCAGCAAACCTCGCGGGCAGAGATCTGGCAGGCGTATTCGGAACATAGTTGACAACAAGGTCAACCGACTTGTCAGTGTCAACACGCTGAGCTTGGCCGCTACGAATAGTGGCGGCAACTGCGATAAGCGTGCACTCGGTGGGCGAAAACAGAGATAGCCTGTGAGTGATCTTGCAGCCAAGCTCTTGGATTTGGACTAGCGTAGCTGCGCTGGCGGTCGAATACACCATGCGCAAGCGCGGGGCAGAACCTTCGGGGCACGAGTACACAAAGATCCGGCTCCCAGGCGTGCGCATAATATAGAAGCGCGGCTCAGTTGGGTGAGGAGAAAACTGCTCGGTCGATGCATAGGAGCGGACGCCCTCGACGCACTTGTTTGCCTCGACTTGCAGCTCAACGACAGTGGTGCCAACATTAGAGGCAAAGTCGCCTAGCGCAGTTTTGGCGCCTTGTGTCAGAGGCAGCGTGACTGTATGGAAGCCGCCCGATGCTGCAGCCACAGTTTGCTTGGATCCGCGGCTGTTGGCGTGGTGGTTGTCAGGGTTTATCTCGGGCTTGGCGGGAACTGTAAAGTTGCGGAGGCGCGAGCGCATCTGCTCGAGCTGCTCATTGCGTGCGTCGTCTTCTTGCTTTAGCAAGTCGACGTGCTCTAGTTCGGATCTCGACATGGCCAAGCGAGGGTCAATCTTTTTGACAAACACGCCCTTTTGCGCACTTGTCTCTGTCTGAGCCGGCAAGTGCTGGGCTAGGGACTGTGGTTTGGGTGCAACAGCGGGAGGCCGGTTCTGCAGCATAGTTGCCGTGGGCTGTGGCCGCCAAGGCTGCCGCTGGCTTGGTAGCTCTTGTGGAGGGGTAGGAGTTCTCTGACCGGCGGTAATGGATGAGGGCAATACGGACTCTACAGCAGAGTCCTTGGGCTCAGCTGTAGCTGCACTAGAAGCGGGAGCAGCGCTATTCGCAAAGGTGTTTACGGGCGCAGGCACAGCAGTGTCCCGCCCAAGGGCTTCGTCCACCGAAGAAAACTGAAGCGTATCAGCCACACAGTCGGCTCCAACAGCAGCTTTGAGGTTGGAATGAGACGAGGCGTAGACCATGCGATTGCTTACGCCAACCTTGCCCTCAGGCATCCATGTAACCACATACCACTGAGCGGCGGAAGCTCGCAGCAAGAAGAAAGCAGGATCATTTCCCAGATACTCTTCAAGCTGCAGTAGGTCGCCGTTAGCGGGTCCATTCTTTCTGGCCGTCTCGACCAAGTCTTCACCGCGAATTTGTATGCGGAGCACGGACACGTCCTGGTGTTGTCCTTGCTGTGACTCCTCCAAGAACTGCCTGAGCTTTGGCGTCGCTACAACAACACAAGCCAGAATGCGGACAAAACATGTGCTTGAGTTGTTAGCAGCCAGGCATTGCAATTAGCGTGGCGGGGCGCGCCGAGGGGTCGACGCTTACCTGAGATGCCGCTGGTTAGAGTCGACATTGCCGAAAATAGAAAGTAAAATATAGTCGATTGAAGGAGATTGTGAGATTGCAGAAAGCAGCTGGATAGAAAGCAGGCATGCTTTTCTGCGAGCCTGAGCGTGATCCACTTTCTGGCTTCATCTGTGCCAAATTACGTTTGGGCGATCTCCTTCTTTCCTGAGCTTGTACGCATTGAGCAAGCGCCGAGCAGACGGGAGCAGTAACCGTGCTGCGAGCGGCAAGAACTGTGCGCAGTAGGCCCGTGGAAGTTTCCTTGTCAAGGCCTAGGTAAAGTCTCGGTGCTCGTGCCTAGGAAGGCTGTGCTGGCTGCTACACGCGGATGAAAGCAACAAGCGCCATCTATTTTTAGCTCGTTTTGTTCAGGGCGAAGCAACTGAGACTTGCGGCTTGGTTCCTCGTTGGAGGAGATATCCAAACTTCTCTCTTCTCTTCTCTCCTCTTCTCTTCCCCCACTTGTAATAAATAGTATAGCTTTACATTTTCATTTTCTATATAGGCCTAGTCGCATCAATACTTTGCCCCCCGCATACACAACGCAATATGGCTAGGAAGACAAGCAGCCCAGTGGTGCTGGCCATGCTAGCCCTGCTGTCGCTTCTGATGATAGGAACAGCAAGCGCAGAGACAGTCGGAGAAATAAACACAGACGACGGGTCGCTGGCGCTCAGCAAGCACGGCGCACTTGTAGCCAGCGGCATTATTGCTGGCGTAGCGCTTATACTGATTGGATTCTTCTTCAACTTTTTCGGCTACAAGCTAGTAAAGGTACTTATTTTCCTGGCGGGATTCTGTGTAGTGGGCGGCCTCGTCCTGTACGCCGAGTACAAGATCCGGGCGCCACAGGAGGACGAAAAGGGCCGTCAGCTGTGGTACTTGGGCATCGCAGCGATTTGTGGACTGCTGGGAGGCGCCCTACTTTTGTTCCTGTATAAGGTCGGGCTGGCGCTTGTTGGTGCGTTGGGAGGCTTTGCGCTGGCTTCATGGATCCTGGCGATGAAGTCTGGCGGGCTTATTCACTCGGATGTCGGGCGCATTCTGTTTATAGTCGCGTTCGTTCTCATCGGCATGGCGGTCGTGTTCTTTATCGAGCGACCGGCAATTATTGTTGCGTCGGCCATTTGGGGCTCTTATGCGCTGTTTGTGGGCATCGACTGCTTTGCTCGCACAGGGTTCCAGTACACGGCTTTGGCGTTCCTCAACGCGCCGGGCGCTGTCTATGAGACCTCGCCCAAGGTCTATGCCATGATCGCGGGCATGGCTGTCAGCGCCTGCCTGGGAATCATCACGCAATTCCTGACTACTCGTCCGAAGAGTGGCAAGTTCCTGCCACTTTAAAGCTACTTTATGCATTCATTTTCGCACTGCCAGCTCCTCAAGCACCTTCCCTTGTGTGTTGCTCCAGGTATAGCACCCCAGCTGGCATTGTTTGTCAATTTAAAACCCCCTCAATATATAGTATCTGGAGCTGTCATGGCTCATCCAGACTACCCCTGTTTGATTATGAGACATATATCACAAGACATATCTCACGAGCGCTCAGCAATCAGTACTATTACTAGTCATACCGAGCGTCATAGTAGTAATTAGGACAAAAAGTCAATGAGTGGGGCCTTGTTGTCTGGGTCGGGCGACGAGCCCCAGCTAGTCGTGCGCGGAGCATTGGGCCGGGAGCCACTGCCGCTGTCGCCCACTTCGGGCAACAAAGCCGGTTGCTGGCTGGCGGCCTTTGCGGCAGACAAGACGTCGGAAAAGTCAAAGACGTCTTTCTTCGGGCCAGCACTGCCAGCAATGCCTTTGCCCAGACGCGCTTGCTGCGACGTGGCAGGCAAAGATGGGTTGGACATTGGCTGAGCGCGAGCAGCGGGTGCTAAAACAAATCCGCCGCCAGCGACGGGCATGGATAGCCCTGGTGTGTTCATTCCAGGCGACATGGGCAGTGCAATACCGGTCATGGGCGAGGACGCTCGAGCTGCCGCCGATACGCTACTATCAAAGTCTAGTCCAGCCAAGTCTTCAAGCGGATTCTTGGACACGCCAGTTTGCTGCTGTGTCTGGCCCGCACTCCCATCGCCAGCTGGCTCATCGTCCCATGCAATCAGCTCATTCTCACCGGACTGTGCTCCCGTAGCGGTGGCAGCAGCAGCAGCAGCAGCATCTAGGTGCCTAAACTCTGGCGTCTTGCCCCGCTCGAGATCCCGGTATGCCTGCACTGCATCGCCAATCAAATCGTTTAGATGGATGAGTCTGGCTAGCTCACGCTTCTCCTCCGAATCCTCGGTATTGTCATCGCCGGCCTGGCCGTCGCTCTCGGCAATTAGCTTCTGCAGCCGCGACTGGCTAGACATACACTTGGCCAGTAGCTGCTGAGCGGCATCGTCCAGCCGCACCCCCGGCTCAGCACTCTGCAGGATCTCTGTCAACAGCACAACCTTGGACTCTATTCCCTGGAGCTCGGCCTCCCACTCCTTATCATAGTCGGGCCGCTTTGACGACTGCTCATATCCAGTGATGATCTTCATCAGCTTATTCGCTTCGCGCAAGTCCCGCGGCGTAGCCCTACGCAACAGCTCTTGTAGCTTGGCCTGCATGGCTTCGAGGTCCTCGCGCTCCAGCTCTTCACGCGACTTTAGCGTGTCTTCTGGCCCCAGCACCACCGCCGCGTTCTCTGACTCGAGCTCAGGGAATCGCCAGCCCTTGCGACGCAAAAGCGAATACATATCGTTGATCCGCTGCAAATCGTCCTTGTACCGCGAGCGGCGACACAGGGTGACGCGCCACTCTTGCAGAAGCTCGAGAATGCGGTACTGCAATGGATTGGGCATCGAGGGCTGGAACTCGGGGAACCGGCGGAAGAGCTCATTGAGGAACTCGCGGCTGGCTACCTGGTAGTGTACCGGGTGTCCACAGTTCTTGACCAGGTTGTCGAGCAGAGTCAGCGAGAGCTGCGCTTGCTTGCTGGACCGCCCGTTGATGTAAGGTAGCAGGGCGAATACAGCGTCGTGAGGGTAATTGCCCTTTTTGCTGTTGACTAGCTCGCAAATGTCCAGGTTCAGCGCCAAATCAGCCTCGCTGCGCTCCACGCCGACAGCCCGGTCAACCATTTTCTGCAAGCGCGAAGGCGGCTTGAATAAGTCATCTATTGCCGACTGGAAATTAAGCGTCATTAGGAAAAAGATGTGCACTCTTAAAAGTATTGAAAAGAAAGGAAGATAACGCAAAGCATGTATGTTGACGTTCAAAGCGGTGCAGGGACATCACGCCCAAAAGGCTATCGTGATTTTTTTTCCCAGTGCAGTGGAAAAAGAGGGCCTGGACCGCCCTAACCAGGCGGCTGCTGCTGTAAATCGACTGGTGATACGGGGCGAATGCCAATGTCGAACACGCAGTTCCTCCTAGCTGCTGCCAGCCCTTGGACTGCTGCCTGCAAGCTCTGAACTTCGGTCTCGAGCTCGGCTATCAATACCGATGCGTGTCTGTTGCGGCTTTCAACCTCTCCAGCTCGCTCACTTAGCGCGTTGTACACCTGCCGGGCGACGTCATGCACTCTGTCCTCGAACGTGTGTGGCATGATTTGTATGTGTATGTGGAGCAAGCGTGATGATGTCAGATACCTCAACAGCGACACGTACACATGTGCCAGGCGACAGTCACATTGGTCCGGTGACGTCCACTTCACTTATGCTATGGCCGATCACCACTCACGACTGCCGATTTCCACGTGATCAGCGTCAGCGGCACATCACGCATCGGATTAAAAAGCGCTTGCATCTCACTTTTTTTCCTTTTCTTCCAGCACCGATATTTTTTTTTTGCTAGATTTCCTTTCCCTTGTGCATCTTGCTTTTTTTTTGCCTTTTTTAAAACGTTTGCCAGACGCTCTATTTTTCTATTGCTTTGTACCTGACGCAAGCTTTTCTGTAAGGACTGTTGGTAACAATTCACTCGTTTATACCCAAAAAGGTTTTTCGTAGGCTGTCTTTAACGCGCGACGATAGTAGCAGCAAAGCACGAGATAAAGACATGGCGAGCAGCGGCAAGCAGACGATAGGAAACTATACGGTGCTGCAGACGCTCGGCACTGGGTCGTTTGGCAAGGTCAAACGTAAGTATAAGCGCGCATACACTTGGAAAGCCGCTGGGTGTGTGAAAGTTGGGGAGTGGGTTGTGCACTATCGCCACATTCCTCGTTCTCTTTCGCTGGCTGTCGACAAACAACGACAATATATGCAAGTGCGAAAATTAACAAGGCGTATGCCATCTTTGTTTATGTGCTTCTGAAAAGCGTAGTTGCTGTGCACTCGCAGACGGGTCATAAGGTGGCGCTCAAAATCATTGGGCGTAGCAAGCTCGCGCACTCGGACATGGTTGGACGCGTCAATCGCGAGATCCAGTACCTGAAGATGCTGCGGCACCCGCATATCATCAAGCTATACGAGGTGATTACCACAGCAACAGACATTATCATGGTCATAGAGTATGCGGGCGGAGAGCTGTTCAACTACATTGTCGAGCGAGGACGAATGAGCGAGAAGGACGCACGGCGGTTCTTCCAGCAAATGGTCTCTGCTGTCGAGTACTGCCACCGGCGGAACATTGTGCATCGCGACTTGAAGCCCGAGAACGTCTTGCTTGACCCGTATGACAATGTCAAAGTGGCAGACTTTGGACTATCGAACATTATGAAGGACGGCGAGTTTCTGCAGACGTCGTGTGGCTCGCCCAACTACGCGGCACCCGAAGTTATTAACGGCAAACTCTACGCTGGGCCTGAGGTGGATGCATGGTCGTGTGGTGTCATCCTATACGTGATGATGTGCGGGCGGCTGCCATTCGACGACGACCACATCCCGGCACTATTCAAGAAGATCACATCCGGCGTGTTTACAATGCCCGGGTACCTGTCGCAGGGCGCGCGCGCTGTGCTGTCCGGGTTGTTGCAAGTGGATCCCCTCAAGCGCATGACGCTGGCACAGTGCCGGCAGCATGCATGGTTCATGACAGACTTGCCCGAGTACTTGAGGCCGCTGCCCGAGAGCACCGACATTGAGGGCTTAGCCCGGCTGGACGAGTCGATCCTCGGAGAGCTCGAAAAGCAGCTTGAAATGGATCGCTCATCTCTTGTGGGCCAACTGCGGCAGCGTGGCACGAACCCGGCCAAGGTTGCGTACCAACTAACACTGGATAACCGGCATGTGCTTGAGCAAAGCCGCAACTCGAACAAGCAGGGAATCCGCAGCTTTGCGTTAGCGTCGTCGCCACCAGCAGCCTTTCACGTGCCGGCGCCTGACACGACGGCACTGGAGGCGACATCGAGCATTGGCATTTTGTCCACCAGCCTGCCGCGTGTGGCTGGCCATACGCTTGAATCGCAGATGTATAAGATGCGGCTGCGTGGGCCCAGCGCTCAGGCTGCTGCTCCGCGAGTGTCGTCACCGCTAGCACCGGCTGCCACACAGGCCATCACTGCGCAAGCAGTTGCCGCGCAGGCCATTGGAGTCACACCGCCCCGCACGCCGTCCAACTACTTCCGCGCCGCGCTGCCGCCGCTGTCTGGCACGCCCACAGCGTCTGGCCCTCATTCAGCGTCGTCTTCTGTTGCTAGCTTAGCAAAGGCTCCGCCTCCGCCTCCAGCTGCCACCAACCCCTATAGCCACCGTGCCCCTGAGAGTGGAGCGCCAAGCCCGCTTGCCCAGTCAGTCGAGGCAGCAGACACTGCTGCGCAGGCAACATCCCGCAAGCGTGCCAAGGCGACACGTACACGTTGGCACTTTGGCATCCGGTCACGCTCGCCACCTGCTGATGTCATGGCTGAGGTATACCGTGCGCTGCAGCAATTGCAGATGACGTGGAAGCACTTTGGACCGTACAGACTGCGCGCCAAAACGCCCGGCCCCGACCCAGTAAAGATTGACTTGCAATTGTACAAGCTCGACGCGCGCGACAATTACCTGGTAGACTTTAAGGCGGTGATTCCGCAGGTGCGCGACGACTTGCAGGCGGACGCTGCGCCAACTGCATATCGCGCTGGAGAAAACACGCTTATTGCCCCGCCGCCGCCCTTTATCCAGGCTGCTCGTCGCCGACTATCCGCAGCCACGCAGCAGGGGGCATTTCGCACAGCACAGCTCTTTGACGACAGCATGGAGCCGCGCTCGCTTGACGATCAGTTCTTGGACTCTAACTACCCTATCCAACTGCCTGCTGAGCTGCCGCCCGTCCCGTCGTCGCCCATACCTGCCGCTGCCGACCGCTCGGATATGCTGCCAGAGCCCGACACATTGCCTGCGCGCACCCCGCAACGCCGCCTCGGCGGTATGTCGCCGCCGTCGCTTGCTCATGGCCTGGACACGATTGCGGGAGACTCGAGCGAGTCCATGGTCATCGATAGTGCTGGCAGCAGCGGCGGCCTGCCCATCCCAACATTGTCGGTAGGCGGCAGCACTTCGGGAGCGCGTGCTATGGATATACCTCGCTCAAAGCCTGTGGCGGCCAGCATGCTTGGGGGAATTGGCGCCGGCTTGTCGATTGGCAGCAACCCCTCGTCAGCTGTGCACTTTGTGGGCGGCACACCTCGCAGTCAAGGCCGCGCACCGGGAAGCTACATGCCTGGCAGTGTGGTTGGCCGTGTGTCGCTGGCTCGAACCGACGTATCTCTGACTGCCGATGGCGTTGGCGCCGGCAACGGGTCTAATCGCCAGTCGCAAGAGCGCGTTGTCAACATATTTCCCTTCTTTAACGTGTGCTGCCGGCTCATTACCGAGCTAGCCGTTCCATCTGTTCAGCCACCACCGGCACCTGGACCGTAGAACTGAAAGACCTAAGCTTTTTTTCTCTCCAACAATGTCTGTATAGCTTTGTTTATAAATGTATTTTTGGGGTGGGAAAGCATGTCAGCAACTACTGGGGAAAGTTGTACCAGCGACGATGCCCTGTAGCGCCCTCGTGTTGCTGAACGACGTGGTAGGCCTGGGTAGCAAATTGGCAGTCTCTGCACACGTATTCGACGTTGCCTGTGAATAGAAACTGCAGGGGTAATGTGTAGTAGTTGGGGTCGCATTGTGAGCATTTACAGGGATAAGCTCTGTGCACGTTAGAGTCGCTCCCTTGTCCGCCATACGCTCTTCCCGCTGCTGCTGCTGCTGATACTGATGCTGATGCCGATGACATTTGGTAGTAGTAGGGCGGAGAACTTTGCTGCTGACCGGTGCCATGATTTTGATATGAGGATGCTGATGCTGATGATGGCGGAGAGGTAGTGTTTGACGATGGACCGCTGGCGGGGTTTGAAATATGCGTCAGGCTTGGCGGGTAGCCTCCCCACGATTGTTGCTGCTGGCGATGCCGGTGGTGAGGATAGTGCGGCTGTGTCATCCCCCTTTCTTCGGAATAGTTTCTACTGCTTGCTTCCTCTCTCTTTCTTTGAATATGCTACTGCTTTTTCCTTCTTCCTCAGGGGGGAGTCTAGTGGTCAAAAAGGGGTTGTAGACGTCGATTAATTTGTCGAATGAAGAAGGATATCAAGGCTGGGGAACTAGATGAAATAGAGGAATGGAGAAGAAAGAGAAAAAAATACTGGTAAGCCAGAAACTCCCCTCTTTTTTTATCCTTCCCCTCACCCTTTTTGGCTATTCTAACACTTTTTCTCTGGTGATTGTCTCAATAGATGAGCAGCTCAATACGCCCTGCATTAAGCAGATCCGGAGAGCGGGGGGAGGGGGGAATACACATCATATTTTTATGGCTACCCAGAAAAAGAAAGCCCACACGCCTGAACAATGAAAAAGAAACAGCAAACAATGGTAGTGTGCGGCAGTGTGTTGCAGCTGGACCTGCCCGCCACTCCGCTCTTCTACAGGCAAATGATGCACAATATACGCACAAGTGCGGATTTTTTACCCACATGATGGCTGCAGCCACCACTTTTTTCTCTGGAACCATGGGTAAGCCAAGAATAAGCACCTATACCCTCCACTCTGTCGCTTGTTGAATTGCGCTATTGGGTCAATACGAGGTAGTTTGCTCTATCAAAATATCCACAATAGCCCTCCGTATCACATGTTGGTAATTATGCCTAAAGCTTTGATGAAAAGGAATGTGCTAGAGCTTGCCCGTGGCAGATTTGGGCTGCCAGTGGTATTCCCTGCTGGTCAGCTTGTATCCGGCCCGCTCGGTAGCAAACTCGTCGACGCCCTTGGGTCCACGAGACCCATACTCGTATGGCAGGGGAATGACCTGGTCGCTGTCAATCTGGTGAAGTAGTGGTGTGAAGATGCGCCACGCCTCGTCGAGTTCGTCGCTGCGAACAAAGTTGGAGTGGTCGCCATTAAGCACGTCCAGGATGAGCGTGGCATAGGCGTCGGGGATCTTGACGTCCTGGTAGCGCTTGTGGTAGGAGAGGTCGAGCTCCGACATGGCCAGGTTGGTGGATAGCCCAGGTTCCTTGACGATAGTCTTGATGTACACGGCTTCCTTGGGACTGACCTGGAGCACTAGCTCGTTGCGGGCCAAGTTGGGGAACAGAGCATTGGGCATGTCCTTGAACTGGATGCGGATTACCATCTTGGCCTCATCCAGCGCCTTGCCAGCCTTGATGACCCAGGGCACGCCACGCCACCTGTCGTTGTCGACGTGCAGCACGCACTGAGCAAACGTGGGGGTCATTGAGCCCTTGGGCACGGTGTCGTCATCCTTATATCCGGGCTTACTGCCATCCCTGGTACCGACATACTGGCCAAGCAAAGTGTCCTCGAGCTGAATAGGCAAGATACGGCGCAATACCTCGGTCTTGCGGTCGCGAATATCCTCAGAGCGCAGGGACTGGGGCTGATGCATAGCGACAATACTGAGGACTTGCAGCAAATGGTTCTGCATGACATCACGAATGATTCCAAACTCGTCAAAGTACCCGCCACGGCCCTCAGTGCCAAAGGGCTCCTTGAATGTAATCTGTACGTTGGAGATATAGTGGCGGTTCCACACAGCCTCGTAAAACACATTGGCGAAGCGCAACGCCAGAATATTCTTCACCATCTCTTTGCCCAGATAATGGTCAATGCGATAGATCTCGTCCTCGGCGAACAGAGAGCCTATTTCGCGGCTAAGCTCGCGGCTGGACTCCAAGTCGTGGCCAAAGGGCTTTTCAATGACTACGCGGTTAGTGCAAGAGCCGTCATAGACGTTGGTCCTTATCTGTGTGCCGACAGAGACAAACACCGAGGGCGGCAGAGCCAGATAATAGATATGCACGCGCTCGTCTTCGGCGCGCTTGGCCATGGCGTGCTCCTGTTGGTCAATTTCTTCACGCAGGCGGATAAAGTCCTCGGCCACGTCGTACCTGCCGCTTACGTAGCCGCAAATAGCAAGAAAGCCCTCAATGTCGGCGGGCGGGATGTCTTTCTTGAAGAAGGAAGTGACCCGCGAGGTGAAGCTGTCACGCTCCATCTGTGTCCGGGCATAGCCTAAAATGCGGGTGCGCCGTGGGAGGAGACCCTGTTGATAGAGGTGGAAGAGGGCTGGGTAGGTCTTTTTCTTTGCTAGGTCGCCGGATGCGCCGAATACTACAATGGTTGTCAGCACATCGTGCTTTGCTGCCTCGTCCAGTCCGCCGCTGAAAGACATTGATAAAAAAAAAGAGAAAGGTGGAAGAAAGTGGAGAAAGAGAGAGTTGAGAAAGAAAGAAGTAGGGTATTACTTTCTTTCTACTCTGGGATTAGCTTTATTATATCTCCTCCCCCTCCAAGCTGCCTCAGCTTGCACCGTTCATCGGCTTTTCTCCCCCCTCCTCCTGGGGAGCCGTCCCCTCTTCCCACACGTGTGCGCATGTAGCAAAGCAGCCACAGAAGCAATACTTGCTCTGATGGCACGCTTTGCAAGGAAATAAGGGATTTGCAAGCGCAGTGCAGCTTCTTATCATATCTGCGACCGGTTTTCTTATCATGAAAGAGTCTAAGTAGCTGTGAGCATAGTGCATTTGCAGGATACTCCAGATACATCGCCTATCTTTTTCTCTCTTTCTTTCTTTCTCCGACGATGCAAGTTCTCCCCGTCACGTGCAGGCCAGTTACTGAGGAGGCTTGGGAGCGCACTCAATCGCTTCAAAAAGCCACAGGCCACAGTGACGATAGGAGAACTTGCTTCACTTTGTGCTAGCATAAGGACCTTTTCCCAATTTCAATGGCTTTCTTTCTGGCGACAATCAATGGGGGGATTTGCACAGGCTGTTTATAGAGGGGAAGGCGGAGTAGCACACAGCGCATTAAACGTCAACACATCGAAAGGCGAGAGCGTGGCTAGTAGGCTCGCTTCTTTCTCTTTTCCTTCTCTTCTTAGCGCAAGCTGGTATTCATTCACACTTTTTTATTTTTATGCTCTAGCTGTACTTTTTCTCTTCTTTTTATCCTCTCCAAGCCTCCAACGACCACCTCCCCAGCACCTTCTTTTCACACTTTCGCCTTTTCTTTTTCTTTTTCTTGTTCAAACTTGCAAGCTTCACATTGCAATGTCAACTGCGCAGCCGTTCCCAGTCCTTGCCAGCGCCGACAACTCGCGATCGGCATCGCCAGCCAACAGCCCGCCGCCAAAGCCAGCAGCACAGCGCGGCAAGAGCGGTGGACGTGGTGGAGGAAAGGCGCGTGGCAAAAAGTCGCAGGGATCTGCCAACAACAGCAGTGGTGAGGCGGCGCCCGTCAAGCGTGTGAACTGGAGTGGTAAGCAGCAGCAGCAGCAGCGGTCTGTAGTGGCGGTGGCTGGGCCCTCGTCGTCGCCCTCTTCCTCGTCAACCACCACTGAGTCGGGATTGTTAGCGACAGCAGACAATAGGCTGCAGCGCAAGAAGGCGGCCCCTACTACCGAGACAGTGGCCGCCCCTAAGCGCCAGCAGCCAAAGCCTGCGCGTGGTGGCAGACGTACCACCGCAGAGCCGGTCCCTGCGGAAACGGCACCGCCTCCATTGCAGCAGCAGCAGCAGCCGATCCATGGCTCTCATGCTGGCCGTACCGGATCTCTGCCGATGGCCATGATCGTGGCAGGCGAAAATGGGCGTGCCCGTGTGCTTTTCAACCCTCCGCCACAGCAGAACTATGTCGACGACGTTGCAGCAGACAGCCCGCCGCCGCAGTTTATTGGGCAGCCCAGGTTCCCTGTAAGCAGCTCCCAGCAGCGGCGCTCGTCGATGAGCCATTACAACAGCAGCAGTAATGGCGGTGGCTCGCGTATGCGCTATTCCTCGGGTGAGGGGCTGGGGCTTGCATCGCCTGGAGTGGGCCACTCCATATACAGCGCACCGGCAACGGCGCGGTGCGTGACTACGCCACCAGAATTTAGGCAACGCTCGATGACTTCGACTCAGTTGCGCGTATCGGCGCCAGTATTCACACCCCAGCAGCAGCAGCACCACTACCAGGCGCCCGTGACGCCAGTGTCACCGGCAATGTCTCGTGAGCCGCCGATGAGTGCGCCGGCGTATGATGGGCGTGGGCGCAGCCAGTCAGTGTCGACCCACGTCAGCCTGACCGGGCTGCGGATCTCTATGGCGCAGTCTCGGCCCGGCAACGTTCTAGCGCCGCATTTGCCGGTGCTATCTCGCGCGTCGTCGGGCGGTGTCGTTGGAGTGCAGACTAACGCCTATGCTAATGGCGGATATTTCGCTACCCGCCGCGCATCGGTCTCTAATGTCGGCCTGGCTGCTGACCTGTCCCACTCTATCCGCATCCCTGCCGTGCTGTTCCAGAAGCACGCTGAGCGTCGCTCCCATGACGCCGCTGAGCCTGGCACTGCCGATGCGGAGACTCAGGACGCCTCTGCTTCGGGTGAGAGTCCGGCTATGAAGCGCCTCCAGGAGATGATATCCTCCATGCGCGCTCTTGGATCTGCACCGCCGACGCCCAAGCCTGCTGAGGCTCCCAACAGTGCTGCACCTGCTGCCGCTACAGTAGAGGATGAGGAAGGTGGCTTGGCGCCAGTGAGCCTAGTTGATGATGCCTCTCTGGAAGAGTCTTCTGTGGTGCAGCAGCAGCAGCAGGCTCCTACCGCTCACCCAACCTCGCGCTTCGACAGTATCCTGGAGGAGGATGAGGACGCTGACGAGGACGAGGCGAATCTCGATGCCGACGACGGATCCGTTACTGTCACTGATGCCAGCGACCGCGCTGCCACAGCGCCCAAGACCTCAGCGCTCTTCGTCGTCTAGATCAGGCCACTTTACATGTGGGCTATCGAACCACTTTCCTGGTCACCTAAATGAAAACAAACATCCACATCTTTTTTCTCTTTTTTGAAATATATATACACTTTATTCTCGCTTGAAATGCCCGAAATTCAACTCGACCACTTTGGCAAGCAGTATCCCAACCAGGACAACCCAGCCGAATTTAGCTATGTGCTCGCGCCATCGAGCTTTTTCGCACTCTCTGCCGGTGTGTTTGCTGCGCTCAGCAGCGTAAGCGCCAAGCTGGCGGTTGACCAGCACACAGGGTCGGTGGCCCAAGCACTCGTTCTGATATTTCCCAGTTTTGACACCAGGCTCCTCGGGCTGCTGACGCGTGCTAGCATGCTGGCGGCTATCGGGGCTTGTAACTTTTTCATGTGGCTGTTTTTCACCAAGGCCCTGCGCTACGGGCAGTCGACGGCCCGCGTCATGATGCTGCAGACCGTAGCTAATTTTGTGACGACGGCTGCATGTGGCGTGTACATTTTTGGCGATGTCCTGGCAGTACGCTGGTGGATGGGCGCATCGCTTATTGCTGTCGGTTTGGCATTGCTAAACACTGAGAAGAGCAAGTTTGTTTGCAAGGCTAATGATGCCAGCAAGGAAGATAAAAAGAATTTGTAGTATTTTCGTAGTGTTAATAGAGATACTAGAACCCACCACGGCCACGGCCACGGCCACCAAATCCACCACGGCCACCGCTGGGTGCACCACGGCCACCGCCGAACCCACCACGACTGCCACCGCGGCCACCACCAAACCCACCGCGGGCACCGCCCCTAGCACCAAAGCCGCCCCTCGCACCACCGCGGCCACCTCTGGCCCCGCCCCTCGGGGCACCACGACCACGGGCACCAGCGGCAGCCCCGCGTTTCTTAACTTTGCCGCCGACGACGGCAGGCTTTGGCAGGAACTTCTCCAATGGGAGCAGACGATCAGGAGCGATAAACACGCGATCCTGAGACTTGAACGAATCGGCAACTACTCCGTCTTGCAACTTGACGGTAAAGAATACCTCATTGATGGGACCAAGGATCTCGTCTACCTTGCCGATTTGGGTCTTGTTCTCGAGGAAGATCGGCGCGTTGAAGTAGGGCACTTTGTCGTTGGTTGACCGGCATACCATCTCGCCTTCGCATGCGTGCATGTATTTGCCCATCTCTAGAACTGTGTCCGGTGGCCCGTACGATGCATGGCCACCAAACCCGCCACGGCCTCCGCCTCTGCCTCCACCACGGCTGCCACCACGTCCTTCAAAGCCGCCGCCACGTCCTCCTCTGCTAAACCCGCCTCGAGACATTATATCCTTTTTGTAGTGTAAATATACAAGTTACAAAACAACAGGTGTTAAAAATAATAATTTGCAATCGAGTTACAAGCGTAGATTGAAGCCGAAAAAAATATAGCAAAAAAAAATTTCTGGCCTTTCCCCCTTCTAGCTTTCTTGATCTATTTGGTCCGATTAACGCCCACATGATTGGATTATTTAGTCGTTAGTTTTGCGGGGCGCGAATGTTTCTGCTTCCATTTGTCTGGGATTTTGCACATGCAAAAGTTGGCTCCAATACCAGCCTCCTCGCATGTTCTTCCAGCCTTTTGCGCTGCAAACAGCGAGCGCCTCCAGCTATCCGTCTCAAACTCTGGCCAGTCGGCCAGCACGCGGAACGTGTGGTGGGTCTCGAACGGCGTCATCAGCCTCTGCTCATTAGCCGCAAACGGCGATACGCTTTCCGAGCCATTCGCAGCCTGGTACTCTTCGGAAAACTCGTGCAGCCACTCGGGAACCGACATGGCAAAGAACGGGTTCTGGTGCTCGATGCGACCATTTTGTAAAAACGCAAAGTTCAGGCCCATGTGCAGCCCGTGGTCCGCCGCCACGATCAACACTGTGTCGTTGAGCTCGCCAGAGTCTCGCATGCTCTCTAGGAATGCCGCCAGCGAACCGTCAAGTGTCCCCAAAACTTCACCAGTGCCCTCGTGGCCTTCCAAAAACGTAGTTGTGACCATGTAAGGTCGCGCATCCTTTTGGTGGGCTAGCTGCTTTGCTCGATTCTCGCGGAACTCGCTTCGAAGCTGGTACAGATAGTCAAACGCCCAGTCGTGTACGTAGCGGCCATACAGGCAACGTGCAATAATAGAATATGGTCCCTTAAAGTTACCAAACGCATTGCCGACAGTCGGGTAATACTCTGGCATACAGAACGGCGAGGATAGCTCGTAGTCGAGACTGCGGTTTCCAACAGAGTGGTCGAGTGAATCGAACTTCCTGCCTATATATTCCTTGACCCAGTCCTCGCAGCCAGTTTCTATGCGAGCTGTCACATAGCCGCGGTCGCGATAGTACGCCCAAATTGGAAGTGGGTTGGGATTTGTCGGGAATATCTCGCCCGTGTATGCTGCCTTTGTGTTGTTGTCCGTGCTGAAGCCGACCGAGTGATAGCGGTACAGCTCAAATAGGCGGTGGCTGCCGGGGCGGTGAATGGTCTTGAGCACTTGCGCAGACTTTGGCAGTCGCCGGTAGAATTGGCGATGAGAAACCGCGTCGAGCATCAGATAAATAACATTGGGGCGCTGTAGCTGCATCTGCGGGGCTCTGGACGCACTGAACCGGGCTGGCTTCCGAGCCAAAGTGGAGTTGTTGGAAGCGCGGGTGTCGCTGTCGCTGGGAGGCACATACACCGGGAGCTTGGCAAGAGGCGGGCTCACTCGAGTGACAATAGTGCTGCTCGAGCCACAGCGCACAACGACGGCCTGCGTGGTTTCGTTGAGCACAAACGGCCGGCTGGAGCTGTAGGGCAGGCGAGCAACCCTTTTCAGCACCAAGTGGTTAAACGTGTGCCACATGTCCTTGTCCTTTAGCGGCCACTCTCGGGTCTCGGGCAAGACATCGACAAACACGTCCCTGTCATCGCTCTCACAAGCCACGCGAAGAACGCCGTTGCCATCCACGCTGGCCTTGATCTGCTGGCTCTCGGGCCGGCAGTACATCGAGCCAGCCCAAAAGTTCTGCGTGCCAGCCGGCAGCAAGTCGACAAACGGGATGTTGCGCCCGGCCCACTCACACTCGCCCAGATTGTACTGAAGCGCGCCCAGTGTGCCCTGGTCAAAGACCCGGCGGTAGTGTACCAGAGACACGCAAGCCGAAATGCCGCCAACAGCGAGGAATGCGGCAAAGTAGGCAAGAAAGTTGTCAATCTTGCACCACAGCACATAAAACAGCGCAATGGCCAAGTTGAGCGGAATAAATATGGCCAAGAACACCAGCAGGTTGTAGAATCCGTGGTGCTCAAACCGCTCGCCATGGTCGTAGCAGTACAGAGCGGCAAAGATACACGCAACTATGAGCAGCGTGCCTCGCCGTGTGTTGCTACGCATGCGGCTGGCGTAGAGCATGACTGTGACAATGGTCAGCGCTATGACCGACACAATAATCTCGGCGCCAATGATGCCCAAGTGGTCGTTGATAAACAAGAGGTCGCCGGCCTGAAGCGAGAGCAAGTATGACGTCGCAAAGATAGCTAGCAGACCGGCAATAAAAGCTGGCTTTGGTACACGCAATAGCAAGTTTACACACTTGTTTCTGCTGCCGTGTGTGTGGTGTTTGGAAGAGACGTCATAGTAGAATATGTCGAGGCCGTCCTGGGTACTGGTGGTGAGGGGCGCTGACTGCTCCGCCAGTGAGCTGGCTGACTCGCTGTTGCTACTGCTGTACAAGGGAAGCAAGTCCCCAGAGCTCGGGTGTGAGTATGACATGACACTGAAGAAAGAGTTGGAGAGCGCTATAGGCCTTTGAAGAATACAACAAAAATCAATGCCAAGAGAGTAAAAAGGTGCTGTGTAACGCGACAGCCAGCCAATTTTTCACAAATCCCCAAATACGCCAGCTGGCAAGCCATGGCTCGTCACAAAGCGACTCACAGTCTGGACCGAGCTGATAAACGGTTTCACCAAAACTTACGCAAACACGGATTGGTTATAGACAACAAAGGGCTTAGAGAAAGCGAAACGTCCGATACATGCGTTCGACAACATGTCTCTTTTGCAAACCTGACAGCTGTGCGCTTTCAAGGTCGCGAATGTCTTGGAAAAACAAGGACCGTGTATGTGGCAGGGTGCGTAGCAACCCGCCGCTCGTACCCAGCCATCCCGCCGATGCTGAGTTTGGAAGCACTGCGGCATGGTGCCGCAAATAATGCGTCAGGCAGATCAAGCGACCCTGAGTAGATGCCAAAAGTCTATTACAGTCCTTGTCATCAGCAGAGCACTCGCCCTCGTCAATATTAAGCAAGCGGTCAATGTCTCTCATCGTCGATTGAATAGATGTGGCTGTATAACGACTCCTGCCACTCAGCCACCACCCCACTTGTGTAAAGAGCCAGCGTGCAGCCACATAGACAGACAAAGTGGCTGGCACAGTTGACAACAGTAAGAAATTGAGCTCATTCGACTTTAGTAGCTTGTCGAGGGCTGCCATCGTCTGGCCAACGTCAACCTTGACCTTTTGCACTTGAATAAGCATTGCTTGGACCAGGTCGCCAAAGACGGCGTTGCGGAATGGCTGCTGTACCTCTCGTGCGTACACGTGCATCACATCGGACAGGTCACCGCTCTCCACGCGCTGGCGCACTTGCGCAGGGTCAACGCTGCCAAAGCGCTTGGTGAATCCAATCACCATGTCCTCTAGTGACCGTAGGTCCGACTTTAGTGTATCTTCGGTCATGACGCTGTACGTGTGCGTTCCATAGCGGATCGTCTCGTAAGCGCTGCGCAGGGGTGCTAGAATATACTGAGACACGTAGTTGGATGCAGTTACGGCCGCATCGAAGGCCCATCCCTCAATGTCTTTGCGGTGCCCGGAGATATAGAGCACTAGGCTTCTGGCTCCCACCACACACACGAGCACTGGCATCCAGCAGCGAGCCAGCAGAGACGGGCGGCAGTACATGCCGATGCCCTCATTAAACCGCGTCGAGATGCCCTGAACCAAGGTTGCAAGTTGCTCGGCAGCCCGAGCCATATTGTCAATACCAAGTGGAGTCTGCTCAGTAGTGCTGATCACCAAATTGCCATGGCCGAGTGCACCTACGATATCTGATACTTGCTGTAGCAGTGCCTCGGGAGTTGCTCGACTGCTGTGTCCCACAGCTGCCACTCGTGAAAGAGAGCCTATCATTACCGCCAGTCTCTCTTGAGCGTCGGCCAGCCGCCGTTGCTTATGGCGGATCTCGCGCCTCGTTAGGCTAAGGACATTTGCGCTCTCCGGGATCCGAGGCATACGCGTATGGCGTTTTTCGCCTTTGCCAAAACACAGCTCAGGGAAGAGCAGACGGCTAGCCATGGCCGCTCGGATCTGGGTCAATACGCTCTCATTTGCCATGCCAGTACTTGCAGCATAGTTGAGAAGGCTTTTGGCAATTTGTACACACCAGCCAACGAGGCGCTGCGGCAAAGACTGGATAAAGTACACAACCAGCGAGAGCGCGCCGTCATCTTGGGCATTCCAGTAGTCCATATCTATCGACAGCGGCAATGCCGAATCCAGCAGTTGGCCAATAGTGTAGGCATGGATACCAGCGATTGCACTCATTAGAACTAGCTCTGCCGCCCGCTCCTGCCCCAGTGCTACGGCACTTACATTGCTGGCGAGTGATGATCGTACAAGGCGGAGGTCGCTGATGATGCTTGGGATAGTCGGGATTGCAACAGCCACTCGGATCCCGGCAGTTGATGGTCGTACACCGCCAAACGTCTCCTGGTTGATGTCATAGTCAGCTTTGCCGCCCTCCGCAGATGGAGAACACTGGGGCGACTGCTGTAGCCGATTCGCCACATCAGAGCTCGCCAGAACTAATGTCGACAGATCGAACGCGCGCTGAGCAAGCTTCTTGGCTGCGTTGTCCCTCACGTTGTGCTCGCCTTCGGGTGTTGACGTGTCGGAGTCACTCGTCTCTGCCGTCACTGCTGCTTGTTCTTGCAGACGATGCGAGCTGGAGTCCTTCGTACCGAGTGCCAGCGCACGAAAAACGTTGCCGTAATGCTCGCTTACAAAGCTCATTTTCCACGACAAAAACAATTGATTCAAGCAGAAGTGGAGAAGAAGAAGATTGTTTATTGATACCCACTAGTATCTCGGGCACAAAAAGCTATTGAGAGCGCTGGCTGCTGGAAAAAAGCCTGCAGAGGTGGAGTACCAAGGAAAGTCTGAGTTGTAAGCACAGCTAAACCGTTTCATGATCACGCTCTTGTAATCAATCTATTGACAAATCAATTCGCAAAAAAAATTCTTCATTGATACACGCGCATATAAAAGATGCGATCTGAGGACGCGATATGGCTGGTCCGATCTTTTCTCTTCCCCTATTGTTTTGTATGTAGTTGTATTTTTATTGATGGTCGTTGCGCAATGTACGTATATTCCTTGTGAATTCGGTTGCGTGTGTGCTTATTAAATGATGATTGCTTGCCGCCCCAGGCGGAGAAAAGAGTCGATGTCGATATTATTGCAAGCGTTTAGCCAAACACAAGTCTGATAACACTAGCCACACACCGGGACCTGTCTGACACAGCAGTCATTGAATTCACATGAGCACGTTGCTAAGCCTACATTGCTTCTGTTTTGCTGGTTTGCTAAATGTGTAGAGCACTGACTGTTTGGCATGAGTGAGCAGGCAAGGATGAAGTAGTACCCACCAAGGTAAACATTACTCTTTCCCACACGTTATTGGCATTTGTTTTGGGCTGATGAATAAAAACATTCCATGCTAATACTGATAGCGAGGCAGGTACCTCTTGTAGGATGCTGCTTAGCGCTGCGGATAAAGTGTTCATTTAACTGACCATAGCACATGAGTGGATGCGCTCTTTTGGATTTGCTCAGCTTTAACTACTCGCTAACTGCCTCTGCTTTTTTGCTGCTGTTCAATAGGCGACTGGTGGTAGAATTTTTTTCCTAGATACTCAGCAATATACATTCTGTGATCACACCTGCTTAATACGTTGATATTTTCTACGGTTTTTGAGGACAGTTGATCCAAAGGCACCCGCTTTCGTTTCCTTTAACAAAAAAAAACTTGACCACTGTTAGACTCAATTCTTCGAATTTCGGTACCCAATCGAAATGGACGCCAACCAAGAAAAGTACCCCTACATTGCTCTTCTCGAGGTTCCCGAGAACAAGATCGAAATAGTACCCGGCGCGAGTGCCGATTTGACGTCCGTGACCTTTTCGATTAAGGAAGAGGACCACACCTTGGGCAATGCCCTGCGGTGGTGCATTATGCAGAACCCCCAGGTCGACTTTTGCGGGTACTCCATTCCCCACCCGTCAGAGGCAAAAACGCATGTACGCATTCAGACCACAGACAGCACCAACGCCATCGATTCGATGAACAAGGGCCTGGACGACCTCAAGTCTGCATGCCAGCTTATACAATCCAAGCTGCACCAGCGGCTAGCAGAGGGCAACTTTGCTCGCACTGCGTAAAATTACTCTGCTTTAAAGAGGCGAGACCAAAGCTCGCCAATAGTTTCTTTGAGAATCGAGATATAAAGAATGTAAAGTATTTCGCCGCTTAGAGATGGGCTATAGAAAACGAAGCAGGAAGACAAGTGAATCACCCCTTGCCTGCCGCAAATAGTTTACTGGGCAGCAACAGAAACAGCAGTATCGGGCTGCTGCCTCTTGGTGGGCTTTTGCTGCTGCTGCTGCTGCTTCTGCTTTGGCTTCACATCCTGCTTGCTCTCGTCCTTCTTGGCGGCCGACAAGCCGCGCTTCTCGATGGCACCGTTGAGGACGTGCGACCGGAACACAAGAGCCTTTGTGCGCTCGATGACCTGCTGGTACACGGGGTTGTACGTGGGGTTCATGATGACCGAGTTGTCCTTAAAGTCGACCTTGGCGTCCATGCGCGTATCGCGGATAAGCTTGACGATCCACTTCTCGCCCTCCTCCTGCTTCATGTTGAGCCTTCTGGTGAGGCCAGCCAAGTCGATGCGCTTATGGATGCGGCAGTACACCTCGGCAAAGTAGAAGCGAGCGTTCTCGACAAAGTCATCAAAGGCAACCGTCAGGAAAAAATCCTTCTTTAGCACGTCCTCGCACTGCTCAAGCTTGGCGGCGGCTCTGTCAAAGTCAAAGTCGATGTACAGGGCCTCAACAAACTCGGTGACGGGATCGCGGTACGAGTGCGAGACCTGCTCAATGATCTTGACGAGCTCTTGCATCATGTTGCGCCTCCTGCGGTTAGTGACGACGGCGGCAGTCAGGTAGCGCAAGATCCAGGGACACGAGTTCTGGATCGTGCTAATGTACTGGGGGAGCATGAAGGTGTCGACAATGCCGTCGCGACCCTTGGCATGGTTGAAGAAGACAAACAGCGACCAGTGCAGGAGCCACGAGCGCTGCTGGAGGAGCTCTGACTGGCTCTTAAAGTGGCTCTTGTCAATGATCTCCCGGAGCTTGATCATGTCCTCGTAGGCGACCTCCCAGTTGCCCAAAAGGATCTCTGACGCAAGCTTGCCCCACATGGCGGACAGAGTAAGCTCGGGGTCTGTCGACAGGATGCTAAAGTGGAACAGCATGTCAGCCGAACCGCCGTAGTTGCCGCAGCTGTACTGCAGCTGGCCGTAGTTGTACAGCTCCAGCACCATCTCTGGCGTGCACTGGTAGTTGTCGCGCAGGAGCTTCATGTTTTGCAGCTTGTCCTGGCGCAGCAAGCCGGCGACCTCGGGGTTCTCGATAACCTCGCGAATATGCTCAGTTTTTTGCTCGCCCTCCTCGAGTTTTTGAATAACCTCCTCGCGCTTGGCGGCAAACTCGGCGGGTAGCTCAGCTGTGCCGTGAATCTGCTCGTACAACTGGCCTGTAAAGTCAACCATGTTGGTGTGCGACAAGAGCTCAAACTTGGCCCGCAGAATGTCCTCGGCCTTGTACACCTCCTTTGCCGACACAAAGTCAAGAAGTGGGTACACCAGCTGCCTGTCCAGCGACTGGACCATGCGCAATGTCAGATCGTACTCGGCCATTTTCAGCAATTTGGTGAATCTGACGCTTTTTTACAGCCAAGCTAGAAGAATTTAGCTAAGGGTGGTTGGCAAGATGGCGGAATGCAAAAATAAAAAAGCGGATCCGAATCGAGGAAAAAGGGGGGAAAGCTTGGGCAATTGCTGGGGATTGTAGACTGCAATTTTTTTCCATAGCCTTTGGAGCTTTTTGCAGGACTTGCCTTTTGACCAGCAATCTTCTCGATCAAGCGATTAGCATCAGCCGATCACTGCCACGCTTGGGAACTGCGATTGCAGGCGTGTATGCCAAAACGCCTGGTTTGCCACGACTACGAGCTTGCCCAGTCTTTCGCTTCAATATTTCCATTTTTGACGGATTCAAAATCGTGAGTGTCACCATGTTAACTATGCATCCATCGCGACAACTCGTGCTGGAGCATGGCCAGCGTTTTTGCGATGGATACTCGAACGCGTTGGATACGCAGATAGCAATGGATTCGATGTGATTCGCTACTACTGACTGGGGCGACCACTGCCGAATTTCGAATTCGAGATTGTTATTTTGCTCACATCTCTGGAATGCATTTGCAAATTGCACATGTACTCCGTAGTGTGAGCTGTGTGCCACTAGGCAGTTTGCCTGCTTTCTACAAACAGCCAGCGAGGCTCGATATTTGGTTCTATTCCATACCAAATCGGAATGCACAACAGAGCCCTTTTTTCCCTGGCAAATACGCAGCATGACTACTAACTTGCATTGCGCACACATTGCAACGGATGCCTAATTGTAGATATAAGCAAGCAACAATGGCCGTTTCTAAGAACCAGTTGGCTCCCGGTATCAGCCGCCTGTCGCGCTCGAAGGCCTTTGCCAAGCGTGCTGCGTACAAGATCACCAAGGTCGTGCCCAAGGCTAAGACCGAGGCTGCTCCCGCCAAGAAGGCTGCCCCCAAACGCAAGGGCGGCAAGAGACTGGGCGACCTGGTTGCTACTCTTACCTACAAGAAGAGCGAGATGGCTCCCGCCAACGTCCTCACCGCCCCCAAGGTCGGTCGCAAGGCTCTGCGCTCCCCCAAGCTGCGCCAGTCGATCACCCCCGGAACCGTCCTCATCCTCTTGGCTGGCCGCTTCCGCGGCAAGCGCGTCGTCTTCCTGAAGCAGCTTAAGTCCGGCCTGCTTCTGGTCACTGGCCCCTTCAAGATCAACGGTGTCCCACTGCGCCGTGTCAACCAGGCCTACGTCATCGCCACCTCGACCAAGGTCGACCTCACTGGATTCAGCGTTGATGCCAAGTTCGACGATGCTTACTTCAAGCGCGAGGAGCAGGCCAAGCTGAAGGGTACCGAGGAGGAGTTCTTCGGTGCCAAGGCCCAGAAGAAGGAGCACCCCGCCCACAGAATCGCCGACCAGAAGACCGCCGATAAGGATGTCCTCGCCGCCGTCGCCAAGGTCCCCTACCTCGCTTCGTACCTGAGCTCTCACTTCTCTCTGTCCAAGGGCCAGGCTCCCCACACTCTCAAGTTCTAAATTTCTAGTGTCTAGCTTTTAATTTGGTGTAGCTGAGGGCGTAAATGTCTAAAATCTTTCAGCCTTCTAACTTTGCTTCTTTGTTTGTGGCTCGCGTGCTGTGTATGCACTAGCTGGCTTTGAGTCAGCAGCTCTGGCAAACCTTGATGAATGGTGTCATCGACATTTTTGCAGTGGATCAAGTATGAAGTTGATATCGGCAACGACTGGGCATACGAGCAGCCTTTACAATGTTCAGAGAAAAATCGCGTCTATAATATCTAGAACCCCCTCTGAGTGAGCCATGCCCGAATCTCGCTTGAGCGGTCCCCCTTGACAACCAGCTGCTGAGACGCCCTTACGATCTGGATCGGGCTATCGCCCAGGGCCTTTGACATATCAGCTCGCAAGGCCTCAAGATTGCCCTCAATGCGCCGAACGGTCGTTAGTCTGATCTGCTTTTTGTTCTTAAGCTTTGTGTAGACGGGAAGCGACTGGAAGCGCGTGCGGTGGATAAAGTACGGGTAGGTTACGAGCCGTGGACCACCGCTGCTTGCAGCAGTTTCGGAAGCAGCCAAGGTGCTCTCGCATGCGCGAGCAAATGTACTGGGCACAACGCGTGCAAGCCGGAGGCGAAGACTAGAGAGCGCAAAGAGCATGCGGGTATGTGAATTGAGAACAGTGCTTTTTTAATTGTCAAGATAAATCAACTGAAATGCAAGGCCAGAAGAAAATTGTAAAATGACAATGTTGCCCTTTTTTGGTTGATCTTCAGCCGTTGATAATCAACTCACAATAGTAAAATCAAGGCTTTGATATCAGAGGGACCATGCAGCCCGACTTTCCTCTTGCTTTGACCCAAGTTTGATGCTCATTTTGTCAAGCAAAGCTCTTTCCTTTTAATGAATCCGCTGCGCAGATTGGCAATTCGCTGCGGTCGACCAGGCGCTGTTGGCGGTTTTTGCCAGCGGCGGCCCGTGCACTCGAACGTAGTGGAAACGCTACGCGAACGAAACTTTATCCATTCTGTGACCAACGACGCCGCCGCCTACAAATTAGAAAAGCCCACACCTGCCTATTGCGGTGTTGACCCCACAGCAGATAGCCTACATCTAGGCAATATGGTTACTCTGATGGGGCTGCTGCACTTTCACTTGGCTGGGCACCAGGTCCTCCCACTAGTCGGCAATGCGACGGGTATGATAGGCGATCCCAGTGGCAAGAGCTCTGAGCGTGTGGCATTGGGACAAAGCACGCTGGCAAAAAATGTGGCTGGTATTGAGGCGCAGCTGGATCGATTTTTCCGCCGGGGTACCAGGTACGCTGCGCAGCGTATGCCGGACCTGGACCACCGGGGATTGAAGCCCGTGCGCATACTACACAATGCTGACTGGTACCAAGACATGAATATCCTTGCGTTCCTTGGGCATATTGGGCGCTACGCGCGCGTTGGCACAATGATGGCCCGAGACAGCGTAAAGTCACGGCTACAATCTTCTCAGGGCATCAGCTTTACCGAGTTTTCGTACCAGCTGCTGCAAGCGTACGACTTTTGGTACCTGTACCACCACCACGGGTGCTGCGTCCAGCTAGGCGGGAGCGACCAATGGGGCAACATCACAGCTGGCACCGATCTGATAAGCCGTATGCCCTTTTCGGAGACTAAGAACGAAACGGGAGAAACGAGCGTACTTTATGAAAATTTAGACACTAGTAGCAAAGGCGGCGAGAGTGGTCCCCTTGGAATCACCATTTCTTTGTTAACAACTGCATCGGGCGAAAAGTTTGGCAAGTCTGCGGGCAACGCCATATGGCTCGACGAGAATAGAACCTCGGCGTTTGACGTGTACCAGTTCTTTGTCAAGACAGCCGATGCGGATGTCGAGAAGCTTCTCAAGATGTTTACACTTCTACCGCTCCCGCGTATTGAACAGGTAATGCTCACTCATAGAGAGGCGCCTGAGCGCTTTGTGGCGCAGAAACTACTCGCTGCCGAAGTCACTGAGCTGATCCATGGCATTCCAGGCCTGCAAAAGGCACTATGTTCTACTGCTGTGCTGTTTGGCGACCAACTCTCTTCTATTCAGCAATTTTCGGAGCAGGATTTTGTTGACACTTTTGCGCATGACCAACGAATGGTGTCCGTCCCTGCTTCCGACATTGAAGGGAAATCAGTCAGCGACATTGCTGTGCTTCTAGGCTCATGCCAGTCAAAGTCTGCGGCGGCTAGGCTCATGAGTGCGGGTGGGTTGTATTGGAATAACAAGCCTGTGGTGGACAAGATGTGGAAGCCACTGGTTGGCACGGACGACTTTCTGGGACAGGGAACTATTGGCATTCTGCGAACCGGCAAGACTAGCCATCGGATACTTCGAGTGCTTAGCAATAACTGACGTCGCTCAAGCGCATGTAGAAAGATTTTTTATTTATTACAGCTCTATTGCCGTCTACACTACAATAAACAAACAATACACAGGCCTCCTCCCACTGTATCAAAAGTCTAAGCCAAACGAGAGAACTGCCTTAACAGTCAAATGCGCCTTGTCGTTGATGTAGTTCTGCTCACACAGCAATCTATCAGTCATAATTCTCCCAATTGAGATAATCAAACCAAATCGATTGAAAATGTATGAAATCCACATCGGGAACGAGGGACATGAGTTCAAAACATCTAGTTGTATCGGGTGACACCTAAAATTTCAAATTTATAACGGCAGGCAAAGATACTCTTGCTTAATATGTTCAAAATATCTTTGGTATTACACCTCCCTTCTAGTTTCATAGGCAGTATAGACCGAAAATACAGTCCTTTTTCATCACACAAGTGAATGGTTATTTCTAGCTCCGAGTTTTCTGTTAGTTGGGAGCTCATAACTAGATTGGAGTGCAAGAGGGCAAACTAACAAGAAAAGAAAAATGCACAATAAGCAGGTAGACAGTAAAGGAGAAAATGAGTAGACGCGTACTTTTGCCAATGCCAGAGAACTACTTTAGAGCCCCTTGTAGTTGCAGAGACAATGCTATAAAAAGATTTCAAGCTCTGGTGACTTTAAAAGAAAGTGCGCTGATTGGAAGTCGGCTGACAGTCTTTCTATAAAATATAGGAAAATGTAGGGAAGGGGGAAAAGGAAGTAGAGCTTGCATGAGTCTTTGAAGCTTAGCTAGGCAGAGCCTACAAAACATGCTAAACTAGTAAATTAATAGTAAACCCCAAAGAAAGCAACAAATAATCTCTTCAAGTTTCATTCTTCGTAGCTGGAGAGCAAGGGTGCGAATACTTTAGTTCTGACCGCTAATAAAGTTGAACCCCGCTATTCATGTGCACCCAAAAGCCCAAGGGCAATGTAGATTCAAAGCCATATAGGCTGACATATCACAATAAGCGCATTCCACACATAGTAGCTACGGTGAGCAACGGTGTAGTTAAATATCTTGGTAGCCATTCGTTGCTTCTACTTTTTTATTAGTAATTGTCCAATACGATTAGGGCTATTGTTGGATAGCAGCGAGTATAGTCGGCCAGATCGCAATTACGAGTCCATGATCATAATCTTGCGATTATGATTACAAGTGACTATGGCGGCGCTGTTTAAATATGGCGCTACGGGTCATTAGTGGTGCGAGATCTCTTGAGTTATTTTAGCTCGCATTTTTAGGATAATTATATACTTAGGGTTTATTCTAATCCCGCATAGTACTATCCAACAGCTATTATAAAGGCAACTAGGAATTTTGGTCTTTTTTAAGCTAGTTAACTACCGTCAATATCACCTTGTAAAGATGTGTTTACTTTGTATTTGATCTGCTATGCAGCACCAACGCAACCCTAGCACTTTCTATTCCACATTAAGCGCAATATGCTGGCTTATTTCCATTCTGTATTAGTGTTCTATGCCCCAAATATGAGTTGCCTTTACAGACAAGTGTGCATTGTCGTTAATGTAGTTCTGTTCACACAGCAATCTATTACCGTCATATTCTTTCCAACTGAGATAGTTAAACCAAATGGACTGAAAGTGTATATAATCCATCTCAGAAACAAGAGGTGTGTGTTCCAGGCATTTGGTTATATTTGGTGATACTCCAGTAATTTCAAAGTTGTAATGGCAGACAAGGAAACTACTCCTTATTTTTCCCGTAATATCCTTTGTAGTGTAGCCGCCTTTAAACTTCATGGGCGGTATAGACTGAAAATAAAGACCCGATTCTCCGTACAAGTGAATAGTTAATTTAACATCCGAATCTACTGTTAGTTGAGAATTCATAGCTAGATTGGAGCGCAAGAGAGTGGGCCAACAGTAAGAGAAGGAAACTGCACAATATGTAGGTAGGTAGTAAAGAAGAAAGCGAACAGACTCGTGCTTTTTGTGAAGCCAAAGAGAACTTCTTTAGAGCCCCTTGCAATCATGCCGGCAGAGCTTGGAAAAAGGGTTCAAGTTTTGTTGACTGAGAAGGGGAGTGCATCATTGGGTGTCAAATGACTGTCTTTCTACAAACTGTCGGGTTGTGTCAGAGATGGAGAGAACCGGAGTGAAGCACGCAATCAAGCCTTCAAGGCTTTGACTGTGCAGTGCCTACTCAGCAAGCATGACGCTTGATTGGCCAGTGCAAGCTAATTGGCGGATTCTAGTCTTTGTGAGCAAGTAGCTAGTGTATTGGAGTAGATGACACAAAACTGGCTATAGAGCTACAGGGTGGAGGTTCCATCGCTGGGATACACATGTGCCATTTGATCCTAGAATATTTAGGGGATTTCAATTAAAAAGACGCAAGTGGGAGAGCATTGATTCTCATAACTGAAAAGTGTTTCACATTCTGTTCGGCCAAGGTTTTCTCACCATAGTACTTGGAAAAGGCGTGGTCATTCCATTTTCCCTTTGTCCCGGTGATACTGAGCTCGTAATTTGAGTACATGCCCTCATAAAGGTTGATACGACACAGAAATTCAATTACCTGGACAATGATATCACCCTCTTTATCGTTTTCGCTAAAGTTTAGAATGCCAAAGTGTTGGATTTTAGTATCGCCTTGAAACACGTGGAACAGCAAGTCAAACTTTTTGACCGTGGGCCCCTGAACCTGTGGAGGAAATGTCGTAGCCATCTCAGGTAGAGTAGAGAATAAAAAAGCAGCGAAGCGCAAATAATAATAATAAAAATACCGAGCTGAAAAATAAGCAGAGAACAGAAGGCTGTTTGCTAGGCAAAATGATGCGAGGCTATTGAAATACTTCCACTTGAAGCCGCCTTTGCTTTCGGATGCTTTGAAGCGCTTTGTTCTTCTTTTGGTTTCTAAAAGGGAGCTTCTTAAAGGCTCGTTTGCGCAGGTGCAGTTGGTTTGAATACAAAGAGGGGAGGCCTTTGTCAGTGGCTTTTGCCTTTGCTTTGTCACCAGCCAAAAGAAGTGTCTTTTACTCAATGTCTTGGGCTTTCTATTGATGAAAATTGGACAAGCCAAAGGTGGCGATTGAATGCCTTTTAAAGCGTCTGAGGCCTTTGAGAGCACATCCTGCATGCTGTCCGCCTTTGTCACCTGCGGTCTTTAAATGTCCGCGACATTTGGCTTTTTCAATCCCTTAATGTTGCAAATCCAATCATCAAGCCGTGATTGCAAGGGAAAAAAATTCGGCAAAATTACCAAGAAAGGTCTATACTATACACATTCCTTGATCGTATCTTGCCGCTTTTATACTTTTGAATGGATTTCGACGATATTCCCGAGCTGTCATCAGACACCTTGGCGGCACTCCAGTCGTTCCTTGCTGAAAAGCAAGAGCTCGATGACCGGTTTGAAAAGCTCAAGGAGAATGCCGAGGAAGTATTCAAAAACAACCAAAAAATCGACATGAGCGACTTCCAAGAGGACTGGCAGCTAAGTCAATTCTGGTACGACGAGGCGACCGCCGATTTTATTGCCCGTCGTGCTTTGGAGCATACCAGCGAAGACGACTGCATCGCGTTCATCAGCTCGCCAACTGCCTATGTGGCATTCCGGAATATGGCGCCTGAGCGCAAGAACGCCTACGTGTTTGAGTACGACAAGCGCTTTGACTTGTTCAAGGACCAGTTTGTACTGTACGACTTTAACAAGCCGCTCGAGTTTGCCAGGGCCGCTGAGATGAAGGGGAAGTTCAAGTTTATTGTCGCCGATCCACCATTCCTGAACAAGGACTGCCTGTCGCAGACAATGGAAACCGTTCGCTGGATAGCAAGCAAAGACGCAAAGACTATGATTGATACCGGCGCGGTCATGGAGGGCCTGGCGAATGAGCTGATCGGTGCTCGCATCACTGGTTTCCATCCAGCGCATCGTGGCGGCCTATCCAACGAGTTCCGCTGCTACTCTACCTTTGAGGACGAGAGCCTCAAGTGGGTCAAGAATTAGAGTATTCCGAACTGTAGCGAGTTGTCACAAACCTATAAGTAACAACCTTTAAGGCAAATCAACGAGTTGCCCCCATCCAAGCTATTGGCAAATGTTAGGACCTTTTTTGCCATGTCTCCTGCAAGTAAAGTTATCACCAATTCCATATATACCAAGGCACTGGCGTTGTCTGCACGAATGCCCTGCCAACGGTTGCTTACTAGCTCTGCAGTCGCGAAGAGTGGCGATGGCAACCCGCTCAAGCGGTTGGCCGACCTGGCTCAATCACTGTCTGAAGATGAGCAAGTCAGCGACAGTGCTGAAACTAGCCGCAGCGCATGGCTACCATCGTTCCCACCAAGGATATGGTCGCCCGACACCGAGTCAGAAGAAAGCATGCTGCAAGGCCCCAATACGCAGCCACCCACACAGGGAGCAGCCTCGCGTCATCGATGGACCAGCGATGAAAAGCGGCGCTTGCTAGCCGTCATCAACCAGTGTCGGCAATCGAGCACTGGGCCCATCGTTTGGCCCGACGTGCAAGAGCGCTTCAAGCACCGATCACTCATTGCATGTCGCGACGTGTACTACAGGTTCCTGCGACAGCAAGCAACTGTTGTTGCTAGCGACGATCACAAGTCTGGACGACAAAAGTACTCGGCAACAGAGATCCAAAAGCTCAACGAGCTAGTTCGCAAATACGGCGAACATAGCTGGACCACAGTGGCGCGAGAGATGGAGGCTGCAACCGGCATTTCGCGGCATAAGGGCGTGTACCTGTCGTATTGGAACTCAACTCTGTGTCCCAAGGCACAGAGCGCGCCTCCATGGACCGCTGAAAGGACCAAGAGACTACAAAATCTGGTCAGCGAACACGGCCCAGATCCAGTTTTCCTGGCCTACAAGTTCTTTCCAGAGTACACGCCGTACATCATCAAGGATCGGATGACACGCTTGAGGCAGGCAAGTGTAGGCCAAGAGGAGCGCTAGCAGTTCAACTCGGTAGCGAGTACACAGAGCGCCAGGGATCTATTCGTAAACATTCACTGTATATCACTTTGCCTTACGTATGAGCTCCTGAGTCAGCGACACCATATTGATGGCCTCGGATTTCACAGCCTCGCCATTGGCGTACCAGCGCACTCGCGTCTTCGAGTCGACCAAGAACGAGTATCCAATAAGCGGATTGGCAATGCCCAAGCTGGCCCTTAGCGACTCTACACCGCCGTAGTGGACAACGTAGGTCGAGTGCCGGTGCTTTGGAATAGCACGTCTAACATACGGCAAGCACATCCGAAGAACCGCAGCCTTGGCCCAGTTCTCCTCGATGTTGACCTGAACGACTTGAACATTGGGAGTGTCCAAATACGCTTTCTCAAACACATCAATAAAGCTCTTTGTGTGCTTCTCGGCAAACTTGACAAACTCGACAGTCAGCAGCGTCGTCTTGCCTCGGCACAAATCGACAACGTCAACATTGGCGCCCGCCAGAGTTTTGCCCTCAAGATTGGGCAAGAACTTGGCCTTTACCGCGGGTATTAGGTGCGCTGGAGCCTCAAACAGTTTGTCGCCGTTATTGCGCAGGTCGAGTATGTTTTGAAAGTGTGACTCGCCGATTTCGCGTATGATCTTGGCCCGAGACTCCAGGTTCTTCTCGGGGCTCAGAACGTCCCGCCACTTTTGCTCCAGCTGTGCCTTTAAAGGCGTGTGCTCCACCTTGCCTGCTGGCGCATCCAGTCCAACTGCATCACCGGGCGTGATGGTTCTCCGAGGCTTGGGCCGGGGCCGGGGAAACCGCGTATTGCCAATGTACTCGATCTTCTCCTCTGGCTCGCCCGCATGAGGGGCTAGCGGGGGCGTGGGCTGTGGAGGCTTCTCGCCAGTGGTGGGGGGAGTCTCAGTGGCAGGAGTCTGAATGCTATCGCCAGCTTTGGTCGCAGGGTTTGTCGTGCCGGGCTGAGCCGAACCCTTGGTGCTCAGCGACCGGTTGATAAGGTAGAGCTGGTGCCGCACTGCTCCAGCGCGTGGCAGGCGCAGCGATAATCCAAGCAATGAGTGCATCGGTGTGTTTAAATTCCGTGTGGAATCAAGAAAATGACACAAATTTAAAGACCAAAGAAGGAACGAGTGGCTATACTAAAGGGCCGTTGCTTACGAGGATCACACTTACATCTCCCCACAATCAGGCTGGCAGTAAAAGGCGCTTGCAAGCGATATGATATGGCGATCGATCTGCGGCGGGCCTTTGGCTGTTCCTCGCTTACCTATTTCGCCATATCTTCAATTGCTCAGATACACAGCATGGTGCCTAGGATTTCTCCGCGTCTGGTGCTGACGATGTTCACGCACAGCCGCTGTCAGCTCTGCGTAACGGCCAAGGAGGCATTGGAGGTTGTGCGTCAGCGAGTACCCTTTGAGATCAAAGAAGTAGATATCAGGCAGCCCGGCAACGAAAAGTGGTTTGAGGAGTACAAGTTTGACGTGCCCGTTATTCACGCCAACGACGAGTTTCTCCTGTGGCATCGAGTCAACGTAGACGACACCGTGGCCAAGCTACAGGAGATCCTGAGGAATGAAGCAACAGGGAAGCCAAGCAATAGCAAAGACAGCAGCTAGCTATCCACACCCACCAAAAGCGATTTAAGGAAGATATATTAAAACGGCAAGAAGCAAAGGAGCAGCATTACGCGTAGAGTAAAAGGGCAAATGACAACGTGGATCGAGGTCCCAGGGGGTCCAGCAGGACGGATCCTGGCACAGCTCCAATTCGGCATGGGGGAGTAGCAGCTCCGCTAGGCACTAGCAGCAACACGGTCCAAGCGACTGAGTTCACCCTGCAGCACTTTCTTCACACGCTGCAATGAGAACGATGCTGGTTGGAGCTCGCGGCAGCTGTCCACGCTATAGGGCGGCTCGATCGACACCTCGTCCAGAACAATGATACTGTCCCGATCCCAGCGGCACGGAAGTGTCCTAGACAGCGCCTCAAAGATGCTCTGCGCCTTATCGCTGACTCCAACGCCGATCCGCTGAGCGCGCTCCTGCGCCTGGATAAGCGCCCTCTGCTTGCGTGCCTCGACAACACTAGTGTCGACCGCGCGGACCTCTGGCATTACAAACGAATCCTTCTTCTCTCCATCCGTAGCATCGGCTTGGGCAAGTACCTCAACCGCCTTGATGTTCGCAGCCTTGACCAGATGGATCTGTGCCCGCTGCCGACCGCCGCCAACACTGGGGCTAGCGCCAGCAATATTCTGGAGATCGGGCAGGTCGTCGCTAGCCAAAGCAGAGATAAGCGCAACAACGCCGCTGTACACATCGTAGGTGTACACCAGCCCCTCAATGTCGCTGCCACTAGTCGGCGTAACTCGAATGCGAGCTCCGACCAGCATAGTAAGCGGCATAGATGGAGAAGATGTCTGACGCACAGGGCCCTTCTTCCCCATGGCACCGCTTTCGCCCCCATTGCCACCAGTAGTAGCAGTCGTTGCTACAGCGGCCACGGTTTTCTTTGATGCTGCAGTAGCGGCGTATGATAGAGGTGAGCCGCTGGCTGCCTTGCGAGCACCATGGCCATTGCTATTGGCGTTGTTGCCAACTCCACCGCCAGCCCGACCAGAGTGAATTGCCTTCATCTTGGGGGAATCGGTGGGCGGCAAGACCACGGGAGACCCACCCACATTGGGCTTTGCTTGTTCTGTGGGTGCTGGAGCCGGGCTGGCGGCAGTCACCTTTTTCGTTGTTGCCGCTGTCCCGGGTACTGCAGTTGCGCCTTCCTTTAGCTGGCGCGTTGCGGCGGCACGGTAGTCCATAATCCCGACAGTGCGCCTGCTACGCTTTTCTCCCGTTTGAGTTGTGCCTGAACGCCTAGCGGTCGTTGGTAGCAGAAATTGACCACCGAATGAAAAGAAAAGCCTTTTTGTGGAAATTAGCTGAAAGCAAATGCAAGGCCGAAATGCGTCACAAGAACCCGCCCAAGCCTACAGCCCCAGAAAAAAGCACCTTAATCTGCGGATCAGTGGTCACAAGGTGCAAAAGTCCAAAATTGGTAGAGCACCTTGCGTATTGACTATTCAGGGCTGCAATAGCAAGGATAGCGACAGAATGCGTATTGCTTTCAATAGCATATGGCACCTGGTTGCCAGACAAAAAGTGTCACTGCTCTGCGTTTGATTTTCTACCAGTGGCAGGCGGTGGAGGCGCCGATAATTGCTGTCGCAAGCTCGCTGGCTACCCTCCCGAGAGTGCAGACATTTCACAAGCCGCTCATTGCTAGGGATGCGTGCATCGCCTCGCCTGACATGAGCACCGCGACACAATATGGAAGCGCAACAAGCCAGGCGATGAGCTCTGGCTATCCAGATAGGGTAGAAGCATGTCAGTCGCAGCAAGAAAATCTTCTCACCCTGTTTTTCTTTTGTAGAATCTGGCTTCGTCGAGGGAACACTTGGCTGCTCAACTGCTTTCTTTCTTCATTTCTACCTATCTTTCTTTTTCTTCTACATCTCAGACGACGCTTAGCCTGCACGCCTAACGGTCACTATTGTAGAATCAAGCGAAGAGGGAACACCAAGCTTTAGACACTAGGCTGTCGTCGATTGCTACTGCTTTCTATTTTCGTTGGAGGACTCGGCCAGATATATCGTCACTACGTCATTTCGCTAATGTCCTACGCACCTGGGCCTCAGCAAGCCCAGCACTACCGCCCGGGCGCTCCACATCAACAGCCGCCACCAGTGGATGAGCGATACGTGTACACATCTTCTGCTGCTCCCGTCGTTCCGGCCGGTGCCGCTGATAGCGCTGGATATGCATCAAGCCTGGCTGGTGCATACGCAGCTGACATTGCCCCGTATGCCCATCAGCAGCAGCACCAGCAGCCACCGGCGCGGCCACCGCCACTGGTCGTCCCGCAGCCCTACTATGACGGGGCCTATAGCGGCCAGCACCAGCCTCCAGGCGTTGACATGAGGAACAATTATCCCGTGAGCCATCATCCGCCACATAGCGCTCCTCCACTGCAGGTGCATCCTTCTCAACAGGGGCACTATAGCGTCCAGAGCAGCAATCCAGGGGCATTCCAAGCTCCAGGTCCCCCGCGTCCGGATGCAGCTGGCCAGTATCACAGCCAAGTGCCTAACCGCTATGCTCCGCCCCAGTTGCAGCAACCGCAGGGCCAGTTTAGCCAGTCTCCTGCTCAAACCTACCAGCCACCACCTCAGCAGCCGCCTCCCCAGCAATATGCCTACAGCAACGTATCGGCTCCGGCGAGTGAGCCGTATGTCCATGGGCAGCCGCAATACCAGCAGCAGCAACAGCCTCCACCGATGTTGCACACCCACACAACTGGGCCATATGGCAGCCATCCTCCGCATCATCACCAAGGTCTTGCGCCAGGTCATATCGCGCATAACACCGAGGTCTACCACCAGCACGCACTACAGCCCAAGCAACAGTATTATGCCACGCCGCCATCTCAACCTCCCCAGCAGCAGCAGCAGCAGAAGCATCTTCGCCATCAGCAGCAGCATCCACCACCGCCTGTTGCGTTGGCCCAGCCCGCTTTCTCTCAGCCGCCAGCTAGCACCAGCAGCACCTATGCTTACTCTCAGGCAGAGGCTGGCTACTACAGGCCAGAGCCAGTGCCAACCGCCCCATCGCCACTTTACCAATCTCCGTACCAGCAGCAGCAACAGCAGCAGCAGCAGCTACAGCGCCAGCAGCAGCAACAGGCTTACCAGCAGCAAGCAAACGCTTCAGTGTACTCTACTTCGTCATACTCGCTGCCTCCGCCTTCCACTCAGCCGCTAGTGCACTACTCTCCGCCTAATGTTGCTCAGGCAATGCCTCCGCCAGGAGATATGCAGCCGCCCATTTCGCGCTATAGAGCACAGGTTCCACTGCCAGAGTCTCACGCGCAACACCCACTTGACGCTCAGCAGCACATCCACCCGCCGTCATCGCATAGCCAGCACCAGCGCCACCAGCACAATCCGCATCATGACCACCTCCACGGACAGGGCCATGGGCAAGGTCCTGATGTAGGTCCTCCACAAGGCCATCCAATGCCACCGCCCTCACAGCAAAGACAGCATCAGCATCACCAACACCCGCCACCGCCACACCAGTCGCCCTCGCCTCAGGCTCAACAGATGGTCGGGTCACAGCGGCTCAGCTCACACCGGGCTTCAGCTAGCCACAATGACCCAGCTCGCATTCCTGGCGCTCGGCCAGTAATGACGACCCGCCAGGACGCCCGGCTCAGTTACGCTGAGCACAGCACGCAGTACGTTGCTGGCCATCCACCCATTTCGTCTGTGCTGACTGCCGAGCCCATTGTTGCGCAAGCGGGAGCAATGTCGAGTGCCGGCCTCCAGCGCAAGCACACCATTGACCCGCGCAACAGCTACGGTGGCTCCCCACTAGTCGGCGATGCTGGAAGCGCTGGCAGTGCGCAAGGCAGGCGCAGAGAGGCTAGTGACTACTACGACCAGCAGCGCGAATCAGTGGGCCATCCGCCCCCAATGGGCGCCGCTCAGCATGGCAATAACGTTTCGGCTCTGGCGAGCTCGATGGGCGCGCTCTCGGTAGCCCCCGGGCAGCAGCAGTATGGCGCACCACCGCTTTCGCAGCAGCAGCAGCTTAACCAGTCGTCTGCCCTGACTGCCTCGGCAATGTCGATTCCCAACAGCCAACATCTTCACTCATCTCAGGCTACGCTGCAAGGGTATCCCGTCAACGGCAGCACTAGCACGCTGTTAGCATCGGGTGCGTTTGCTGGTACCGATCTCAACAAGTCCTCGACTCCGACGCTCGTGCAATCTAGTGCCAATATTGCGTACCCGCTCTGGCACAACATTGATGCCAACTCGTTCCATGCCTACCGCCACCACATCAGCGTGCAAAAGTCAAACCTGTCTGGCACAAAGTATGCGCTCGTGATCGGAATAAACTACTACGGTGTCGAGTACTCGCAGACGTCCAATATCAACAGCGCACACACGCTAAAGACCCTGCTGGTGAGCAAGTACGGGTACTTGGAGAAGAACGTCACCTTGCTCAGCGACGATCTGAAGGACCAGCGGTCCCACCCAACGCACCAGCTGATAACCAAGCATATTGGCCGGATGATGAGCAATGTGCGGCCCAATGATTCTGTGTTCTTTTACTTTTGCGGATTCGGCCGGCTGCCCTCGCAAGTGCTGGAGCGCCGGTCCGAGGTTCTGTCGGGGATCCGGCGACTGCGCGCTGACTATATCCTACCAGCCGACTTTGAGCAGTACGGGGCGATTGATGCCAACTATCTCCACCACCACTTGGTACACAACCTGCCGCCGTCAGCGCGCCTGACCGCGGTCTTCAACTGTATAGTCAATGATACCGGTATGGGCCTTCCGTACAAGTACACGACCAACGGCCGCACTGTCCTGACTAACGTGATCGCCGGCAGCAATCTGTTTGAGGCTGGAGCCAGGATGACACAGGACGTCACTGGAAGCTTTGGCGATCTCTCGCAGCGGTTCGAGACATCGCTGATGGAGCAGCAAAAGCAGCAGTGCGCGCAGCACCAACCACAGGCTGGCAGTGGCTTGGCTGACGAGGAAATGAGCAGGCTCAAGCAGTCGACGGGCGACATCATTGTGTTTGGCTGGGACCGTGACTACTCCAACCCCAAGCACAAGAAGTACCTGTCGCAGACGCCTAGCAACCACCTCGGCAGCTACTGGGCGGCCGCTATGGAGAGCGCCCTGCGCAACAAGAATAGGGCGACGTTTGGCGATATCCTCCACTACATGCAGGGCTCGACGAAGGAGCTGGTGATGATGCCGTTTGTCGCGACTGGGCGCAAGATAAGCATGGACGAGGAGTTTGTTATCTAAGTCGCCAATTAGTACACTTATCCGCTTCATAACTATATTTTTATGCTTTATTTCGTGGCGGCTGAGGGGTATCATGAAGTTCAAGCACGCTAGAGACACGTGAGAGGGATACTGCATTTCCTCCTTTTATGCGTGGCTCGGCAGCGAGCCGTGTTGGTGCGCAGGCACATTCTCGCTTACAAAGGCGGCCATGTGGTCTTGGCAACTGCCCCTCCCCCTCGTCCTACTCTTCGAGTGCAGAAAGGAAGTGGTAAAGGACCCCTTTTCTCTCTGCTTTCACTTTTCCACCACATACTTTTTTAAATTCCCTTTTCAAGCATACCAGCATTCAACCAGCTTGTACTTTTTTACTCCCTTTTCGTATTCTAACACTCGTTTGCTCTTTTTTTCTAGGCCATGAAGACCCTGCTTAGCCTCGTCACCCTTGGCGCGCTGGCCACTAGCTTCCAGGCTTTGGCCAAGGTGCACACCATCTCGCTGAAGAAGGTCGCTGAGACTCCCGAAGAGACGCTGCAGCGCTATGCCAACACGGGCGGGTACATTGCGCAAAAGTACTTTGGCGGCGATACCGTTGACAAGCTCTACTCGCAGCAGGATCAGGTTGTGGCGACGAATGCGGACGGCAGCGCATCGTATGGCGTGCCTATTTCGAACTTTATGAACGCTCAGTACTACGGCGAGATCGAGGTGGGGACGCCGGCGCAAACGTTCAAGGTGGTGTTTGATACGGGGTCGTCTAACCTGTGGGTGCCCTCAGCTGAGTGCTCGTCTATTGCGTGCTTCTTCCACACCAAGTATGACCACTCGCAGAGCTCCACGTATAAGGCTAATGGCACGGACTTTGCCATCCGGTATGGCTCGGGCTCGCTGGAGGGATATTTGAGCCAGGACACGGTGAATGTCGGTGGCATCGAGATTGAGCAGCAGCAGTTTGCCGAGGCTACGAAGGAGCCTGGGCTGGCGTTTGCGTTTGGGCGCTTTGACGGTATTCTCGGGATGGGCTACAACACCATCTCGGTGCTTGGCGTCGTGCCTCCGTTCTACCACATGGTGAACCGCGGGCTTGTCGATGAGCCCGTCTTCTCATTCTACCTGTCTGACAACAACAAGCCAGGCGATGAGGGCGAGATGGTGCTGGGCGGAGTCAACAAGGACCACTTTGAGGGCGAGCTGCAGTGGGCCAACGTGCGTCGCAAGGGGTACTGGGAGGTTGACCTTGAGAAGGTCAGGTTTGGCGACGAGGAGATCCAGCTGGATAACGTCGGCGCTGCCATCGATACGGGTAGCTCGCTGCTCGTGGTGCCTACCATGCTGGCCGACCTGATCAACAAGAAGATTGGCGCCAAGAAGAACTTTGCTGGGCAGTACGTCATCGACTGTAGCTTGGTCCCGTCGCTGCCGCCGTTCACGCTGCAGATGGGCGGCAAGCAGTATGCGCTGGCTGGCGAGGACTACACCCTCAACGTCCAGGGCCAGTGTATCTCGGGCTTCATGGGCATGGATATCCCAGAGCCCCTTGGGCCCATTTGGATCATTGGTGACGTCTTCCTCCGCAAGTTCTACTCTGTCTATGATCTGGGCAAGAACCGGGTCGGCTTTGCTAAGGCTCGCTAAGAGCACTTTTCTAACTTTGAGGCTTTTATTAAGACAGCACTTTTGTTTATTTGCTTTGCGTTATGCAGGCACAAGCGAGGCTTGCAAAAGTAAAGCGGTAGTAATGGCGAGATAGGGGCGGGCCTAAAAGTTCTTTTTCTTCTCGTCGACAGAGAACCCACCGGGACCGACGTTGACAAGGAGTAGGAAGCCGCCCATGATAGACAGGGTCTGGAAAAAGTCGTACTTGACAAAGTCCCTGTGCACGGGGTTAAAGTCAATAGTCCACCAGTTGTTGACGGCCAAGTTAAAGACGCTCAGGATAGTGACGAGAACAATAGCCGAGTACTTTGCCTTAAATCCCACAGCAACCATGAGACACGAGAGGCCACCAATAGCGCTCACGACAAGTCTCATAAGAGAGAAGCTGCCGGAAAACACAAAGGACACAAACAAGAGCACCAAGAGAATACGGCCACCAAGCAGCACGTACTTTGACTGATCCTCGTCTGAGATGTTGGGCAGGCCCGCAAACACATTGCGACGCTTCGCCAGCAGGCTCTCCGCCATGAGCATCAGGAGGCCGCCGGCCACAGAGAGGTTGCGCAAGAAGAACTTGATATCAAATATTAGGCCGTAGGCGAACCCCTGCGTTACTATGACTGCAAAGAGGCCGCCCACCGCGTACTCTGTGTGGCGACGACTGATGGCTAGCCCGGAGCACGCTAGCATCGTGACTACGTTGATGAAGAGAAAAGCGTGGCTAACACCCCAGGGAAACCCCCGATACGCCTGTAGATAGAGCAGCTGGTTCTGCCATTGCATTACAATGCGGACCGAGTCCTCGATAAACGTCGACACTAGGAGCGTACGCGCCACCCAGGGGATGTAGGGCTTGAGCGGGCGACTTATCTTCTCCAAAACCTCTTCGGTTTGCTCGCTGGCTTTTCTAATCTGCTCCATTTGAAAAAGAAAATAGAAAATGAGGGGTGGAGTTTCAAAACGAAAAGAGATGCAGCGAAAACAAAAAAGATATTTTTTCACTTGGATAGCTTTCTTGAGCGAAAGAGAAGTAACGCATGAAGCATCCTGCCCTCCCCGCTGCGGCCCAATCAGCTGCTGGCATATGCTACACATCTTGTTCTGACGTGGTGCCACCACTCTGGCTACAGCGCAGAACAATGCTCTATTGCTTTGAGTCATAGAACTGCACACAAGATAAGGATTTACTTAAAAGCGCAAAAGAAAAAAAAGCGCTCACATACCGACTGCTTCGCGGCGACCAGGTGTAGACGCCGCGCTACGCGGGGCAACTGGCGAAGCCACAGTGCCAGACTGTGGCAAGAGTACCGGAGAGTGGTTGCGAGCCGAGCCACCCGAAGAGGCCTGCGCAGTAGCAGCAGAGCTCAAGCAGCGGTGGCCCGTGGGAGTAGATGACGCAGGGCGATACAGATCAACCAAAGCAGAGGCATCCCTGCCTCGCATATCGATCAACGACCGAGTCTCATCTTGCATACCCACGCAATCCTCCAAGTGCACATCGTCGCCAAATGGCCACAACGACGCCTTGAACGATGTCGCATAGTCGCCAGCACTCAGCGTAGTCATTGCATCAATGTCCACATCAATCGGCACCCCCGCCAGCGCGCTCATGGCGTCTTGCGTAAGCTGGGTCCCCGAAAGCGACCGCGTATGGCGCCCTCCCGGCGCTGCAGTGCCGAGGCTAGACGGGAGTAGCGGGAACTGCAACTGGGTACCGTGGGATGCTGGGACGGTAGGTGCTTCGGATACCGGTGGCAGAGGTGGGCGTGCAGCACTGGGCATTGCGCTGGCCGTGGTTCCTAGACGGGCCATCACTTGCTGGCCGTTCGAGTTGCTACTGATAGTGCGGCTACGGCGGCCACGCGTCATAGCTGCCGTGGCTGCTGCTGCCGACGTTGATGCCGTTTGGCTGGTAGGCCGCCGCGGCCGATACGGCGCGCTGCCATGCCTGCCGTGTGGCGGTAGCTGTGCGCCAATTCCAAGTGGCTGTGCCACGTATGAGTCGGCACCAGGGTTGCCAAACTCGGCAGTAGCCACGCCTTCGAGCAGCAACGGCGGCACATGCATGGTACGTCGCCGGCCAGGCACCTCGGTTGCTCTAGCCCTGATAGGGCCGCCGCTGCTTCTCTCGCCAAGAGCAACGGCCACGGCATCGGCGGCAGCTGTAGCTACCATGCCCGCATTGCTGTCTTGCTGGCTAGCTGCCACGCCATATAAACCCGACTCGGCGTTATTGCCAACAGCGCCAGCCATCGGGTCAGCACCAACATCGGCGTTGCCCGTCATTCCGAGCATATCGCTGGGCGTAAACCCAAATGTGGGGAATATCGGCATCGATGGGCGCCGGTAAGACGGGTTCAGCGATCCTTGGCCCAGGCCAAATGAGCCCAGCGTAGACATTGCACTGTCGTCAGAAGCTGCTGCCGCCTGAGCAGCCACTGCAGCACTCGTGCTTGCTGCCTCTAAGGCGGCGGCTATGGACGGTGTCAGTCCGTACCAATCAAAGTGGCTACGACGCCTCGCGTGTGTCATATTGGCCTCGCCGCCATGCCCACCACCGTTATTGCCGCCGTGGGCAGCTACGGCAGCGGCCATTGCTGAATCCAGTCCAGCATCAAGCATATTGGGATCAATCGATTCGCCACCACTATCGCCCATGCCCCAGCCCATGCTAGCCGGAGCAAACTGCGGGAACCACTGACTAAACTGTGCCAATGCCTCCAAGTCAACTCGACTCTCGCCACTAGATGTCGTGCTAAGCCCGATGCTATTGTCATCAGCAACACCGTTGGCACGCAATAGCCGCTGTGCTGACCGCAGCTGCCCACGATACCCAGCAGCCGCATCGCCTCGCGCATCGTTGCTGGCTGTCGTCGCCAATGCAGAGGACTCGGCCGCGGTGACTTCAGGAAATTTGTACATATCTCCGGCTGACATGCCACTGACGCCAATGTTTGTTACCGTAGCAGCACTTGATGCCCCGCCTGGAACATGCATACTGTCGGAAGCTGGCGTGCTAGACACTGTCTGGCTAGCGCTCATTTGCGCTGACATCCCTACAGCTGCCGCTGCCGCTGCAGCAGCTGCCGCCGCCGCGGTGTCGTCTTCTGGGATGCGTGGGAACAAAAACGCATCAGCGTCAATCGGTCCGCCCACCGTCATTCTGCGGATCGTGTCTGCTGCTGCATTCATTTGCAGAGAGCCGCTTCCCGAAGCGCCTGCCGAGTGGTGTTGGCGATGGTGGTGGTCTAGGCCAGCCACGCTCGGGTGGAAGTAGTGCAAGGACGATGAGAAGCCCGGCCGGTCCATGCCAGCAGCCACCGCTGCCGCCATGGCATCGTTGATGTCGACTTGCACAGAATGGCGACGCTTGGCCGAATGAGTGGGCGTCGAGTACCCGCTGCCAAACCTGCCCTCAAGAGCCAACGCATCAAGCTGGTCGGTGGGCGTCATTGTGCCCATGGGCCGCGTAAACACCGATGGCGCAAACGAGTCGAGCAAAAAGTTGCGGTGTCCACTGTTGCCGCTGCCAAATGCCCCAGCAGATAAAGTTCCGGTCCGACGGTGGTCGCAGTCGGAGAATGCACTAAGGTCTGCCATCGGCCCACATCCAGGGTTGTCTGTGTGAGTAGGAGCTGAATGTATGCCACCGTCGTTGGTCATGGGGAGAGAGAAGGCTGCCGTGTTGGACGCCGGGTTAAGCTTAAAGCCAATGAGCGCGCCGCCCGACGCTGCTGCCGATGAGAGCTCCAAGTGGTGAGCGTCGATAGAGGCCATGGTCTTTGATCTGGATCTGGACCGCTTGTTCAACAGACGCTTGTTGTTACGGCCAGCATCTCTACTAGACGAAGCGGCTTGAGGATCACCAGCCAAGGCTGCAGTGCCGCTGGAGACCGCCAACTCGCCGCTGACAGTCGAGCGCCGGCGCGACCCACGCCCAGCCTTACCAACAGTAGCACGCGCTGTGGCCCCAGACCGGCCACCGCTTTTGCCAGCGCGCGAAGTGCCAGGCGAGACCGAGTCAACATCCATGACACTGGGGTCGCCATCTGCATCAGCGTCGTAGCAAGAATCAACACCCTCGTCTTCAGGCTCAATGATAGGATGTGGATCCAGTGAGGCATTCATGTCCGCAAGAACGGCCAAGATCTTGTCCTTGATGTGCTCTGGGATGGTGCCATCCATTCGCTTGCTGGCGGTTGGCGCCTTGCGCCTCTGAGGACCCACAGTGGCTCTGTCTGTGTCGGGCTCTACGTGCGTACCATCGCCACATGGCTCGCGGTCAACGCGCTCCTTCTTGGGAATCACATAACCAAACAGCTCGAATACCTCGGGGAACGCGTTGCGCAGCCGATCGCGTAGCGACTGGCCCGGCCGATCATCTAGCTTGAGATCTGGGTCTGCGGCGATTTTAGTCCAGTGGTTGGCGTGGCGCATCACTCCGATAAGCAGGCGGCGATCCTCGTCAGCAGAGTAGTTGCGCGTGGGCTTGCGCTGCACGCGTTGCAAGCCCTGTAGGCGCTGCGAGTTTGGAGGCAGCGGCCAAACGACGTCGGGCTCCTTGCCGCCGTTGTTTTTCTTGTTGGCCGACTTGGAGCGCGGGCTGTGAGCGCACTCCTGTGCGCGGATAGTCCGGAAGCGGTCCTTCAGGTCAACAGACGTGCGGTTGTTAAACGTAAAAGCCGGATCATCAAGGATCTTCTTCCAGGCCCCCACTCCGTACTTTGTACATCCTTGAAGTAAGTTTGTGGTCTCTTCCTCCGACCATTTGCGAGCTGTTCGGCGAGCATCGGCCGATTGCGGAGGAATGGGCGGCGTCGATGCTGCGCCACACGGGTGCTCGGATGCGTGGCTGGCTCTGCGCTTGGTCGGCGTATGCATGGATTCGGATGCGGCGCTAGGCTCCTTACGCTTTCGTTTAGAGGCGCTACTGGTAGATTGCCTAGGTATAGTAGAAAGCTCGGGCTTCATAGCTACCAGTGAGTCGCCAGGCATGAGCTGCGCGGGACGGATGCCAGAAGCGGATCGCGTACCCATATGAGCGTTGGCGGATGCATACTCATGCGGCACATAAGACCCATGTGCACGCGACTCCATGGCCGCCGTAGACATTATGCCGCCGTCGCCAGTGCCTGAGCTAGTGGCCGCTATATGCTGCAACGCCTGAGCCAGGTCCTGATAGGCGGCACTAGATAGGGTCGCACTGTAGTGAGCACTATAGTCGCCTTGCTCGGCCGAAGCATCGACGTTGCCTTGAATAAAGCCGTTGTTTATGCTAGAAAGAGTCAAGGTTCCATCGGACAGCATGTCGCCATGGGTCAGATACGGATGGTCTGCCGCGTGGTGCTGTTGGTGTTGCGTAGATACCGATGACTCGGCAACATAGGCTGCCGCGCTATTCAACAGCGCCAAAAACCCCATGTCTGGTCTGCGGTTGGATGCCTCAAGCGATCCAGTCACAGGAGCCGAGCCCTCGCGTGCGTGTAGGTCAAAGGATGACGCGGCTTGTCGTGGTGTAGATGTGGAGCTCTGGACTCGAGCCGCCGAAGCGCGAGCAGCAGTCCATATGGCCGAGCTATCGGCAAGCGAAGCAGGTGAAATGCCAGCCGAAACAGTAGCTTCGATCGTAGTAGAGACCGATGACTGGGGCCGGTCCTGCCAAGCGGCAAGCACACGAGCAGCCGCGGCAGCAGAGTCGCCAAGCGAAGACGAGGACTCTGAGGAGCCATTACCCGTCTGCTCAGAGTCAGTAGACTGGCCACTTGACCGGACGGGCAACTTTTTGGCTGGGCGCATGTTCATCAGGCTGGTGGCAGTTGATGACGATGAGGAGGTCGAAATCGGTGTAGAGGACGACGATAAAGGCGCTGCAGATAGCAGATCGTGCGAAGAAAAGGCGTCAGCGGGCACGGACGCGCAGTCGGTCGAAGAGTAGTAAGCGATAAAGTTGTTTACAAGCTCGGATCTAGGCGAAGCCACGGGCTGAGCTGAATGTTTAGTATCTACTGCGTCGTGGTGGTCGCTGCCGGTCGCCATAGCGAACGGGGGGAGCACAGTGGAAAGCGAGTAGCTTTGAAATTTGACTAGGGGAGCTGCTACACTGAATGTCGCAACGCTCAGCTACTGGTGGAATAGACTATAGAAGAAATAGTTAAAGGAGGGCCAATTGAGTTGAGCACGTAGAGCCAATCCAAATGCGTAGAGCTGAATTTGTATGTTCGTGGCACGCAAAAATAGAATATAGCCCGACACGAAGAGAGAGAAAAGAGGGAGGTTTCTTTGAGTAGGAACCTTGTACAAGGCCTACAGATGGACAAGCAAGGCTTGGATGAGTGAGAAAGGCGGGGGGTCCAGAGACCAATGATGAGCAAATAACCTGAACGCGTGTGCTTCGGGGTTGGGCAGCATGGAGCTGGTATATGAAAGAGCGAAGCAGCATGCGGAGGTAGGTTCCGCACATATGGGGGGGTTTTTTTGGGTACGCACCGTACGATATTCTTACTCTCACTCACACTACTGAGACAGTAGCACAAACAAAGACTGTGGGTGCCTATCTCTGCGGAATAACGAACGGCACAAATGAACTGGCAAATTCAAATAGACCAAATGGGAAACAGTCTCGGAGGACATATATACAGATAGCTGGATCACAAGAGGGAGGAGAAAGTTTGGTGCGCTTAGTGCCGATAGCACCGAAAAGCTTTGTTGCTCAAGAGCGGGATTTGATCCACCACCTCTCTCCATCTCTCTTGACAAAGTAGAGCTAGGCCAGAATGCGAATGAGCCCAAGCAGCAAAGCCAGGGGCCTTGGACGCGTGCGGCTCTTACCTGTATATCCGATCTGGCAAGTGTGTCTGCAGGGGGAAAAAGGCGCTTAGGATCCAAGCGAGTGCCAGATTGCTTGTGTTACTCGAAAGCGAGCTGCGGGCTAGCGTGTCTGTTTATCTTGCTTACGTATTCGCGCGGCTAGCCTCCAAACACTGCAAAGCGATCGCTCTCCTCTGACTAGGGGATATGCGTATGCAACTGCCTATTCCCCCCTTCGCATCGCGCCGTGCCCATGTGTGTAAAGGAAAAGGAGACGAAGATAGGGCGCATGTACATACAACGTGTTAGTGAAGAATGCAAGAAAGGCGTGTGCATACGTATCCTCCCTCTTTCACATAATCGCTCCTGCTACTGCTAGCTCTTCGCCCATTTGTGAGAGGAAAGGATACCGTTGGACAGGTGAAAGAGACAAGGCACTAGCGGCAACAATAGAGAGGGAAAATGGAGAAGAGAGCCTGTGCCTTGCGAGGAGGGTTATCGCTGACCTACTCCTATTCCCATCTTGGTTTCATTCCAAAACCCCTTACCCGCTCTCACTTGAGGAGTAGGGCGAGCATGAAGGCACGTTACTACCAGGGCGATAGATGAGATAAGTAAACTAACCTTTTTTCCAGCCAAGAGCGTGCTCACGCGCTAACGAGAGACGGAACAAGCGTATTGGAGTACGATGCCTTGTAGTATGACGGCTGGGTGTGGTTCAAGCGAAGCAAGACAAGGCAGGGTTGGGGGTGGGGGGAAAGAGAGAAGGGAAGAGGGTCTGGCCGCTCTTCTAGGCCTATGTCAATATGCGCTTGGGCCTTTTTGTGCTCCGGCTGCCTTACGCCAGCATTACATATCAAGCGAGCAGAGCCGGCAAGCACAACAATGGACCCTTTCTTTGAGGCAGCCTTTGCTATATGCATGCAAGCACAATGCCCTGTGCATGTGACCCATGCGCCTCTCTTTTCACTTGCCCAACATCACACTGCGTCATTGACATAGTAGCGGAGGTTTTTTTTGAACGCGTCTTAATGCAAAATGTTATAAAAGAAATGCAATACCTGCTTAGATCAGCCCGCCTCCAATGGCCGCCGCCACTATGGCCATTGCAGATAGCACGCCGGCGGCACTGGAAGCGCTGCTGGCAGTGGGCAGCGGTCCACCACGTCTCTTGGGTCCTTCGTCCTTGCCGCCCTTCCTTTCCTTGATCTTGGAATCCTTGGACCCATTGCCACTCGAGTGGTCAACGGCAGCAGAAGCAGCAGTGTCAGAAGGCTTGATCGCCACGACTAGAGCCGGCGAGGTCTTGGGGCTGCCCGTAGTGGGGTCGTCGAACTTTTGCACCATGACCTTGAGATCAGGAGCATTTTCTGCATTGCACGACAGACGAGAGTCGCAGCTGTTAAAGCAGAACGCCCTGTCACTTGCCGCAATCTTGTTGTTGTGGTCGCACGTCTGGCGGCACTCTTCGCGCTGAGCCTCGCACACGCGCTGGAATGCTGGCCACTGGTACCGACGGATGGCCGCCTCTGCTCCATTGCTGCATGTGCACTTGGATCCAAGCGTGTTTACGTTGCAGAACGCCTCACGTGTAAATCCCTCGCCACCACACACGTTTGTGCAGAATAAGACTTGCTCCGCACACAGCTCCTTGCGGATCTTCTCGGGCATCTGACCCGTCTCCCAGCCAGCTACATAAAAACAAAAAAAAATTAAAAGGCTTTTAGTAGGATGCACTTGTTGCTCATAGCTTTTAATTGGAGCGACATCTTTATATCCTTACCTACTGCGGTGGCAGCTAGGAATGCCACGGCGAGCTTGTCAAAGAATCGCATATATATGAAGTATATCTATTATTTGTTGGTGCAAGTAAAATAGGGTTAAAACAAAAGGTCGAGGGTGTAGAAAAAGGTTGCTACCAAAGCCGCGTGCCATTTACTAGCGCCTATTTATATCAACTGTTAGTATCTGTCTTGCTTAACCACCGCCATGTGGATTTGCGCTGGCAGAACACCTTCCTTTTCGTGTTCACTGTACATGTGTCTCGTCTCATGTAGATTGTAGCTATTTTATTAGGCATGTGTTACTGGCAGCATATGCGACAGTCTCAGCACTTGGCCTTATCTAAATGTCCGAGGCACACGTGCTTGTCGTAGATTTTGCGGGACAGCCCCATGCATTTTTTTGACACACAACCCCACAGCCAAAGCACTAGGATAAGAGGCGCAGCCAATTATCGCAAGCGCCACGCACCAGACAAAAACACAAGCCACCTTGACATTTTCGGGGGCTGCAGAATGTACACACCTGTGGTTCAAGAAGAAATAATGACCCGGAGGGTGTGCTACTGCGCCTGCTGTATTACTGCTCAGCATTCTTGCAAACACTATTCCTCTCCTCTCGCCTTGTGCTCGGACAACGTTTTCTGAGGAAGAGTACCAAGCGGGGGGAGGCCAATAAAATAAAACTAGGCTAGCTGTAAGCTGGAGGTGACTCCACATGAAAGGGCAGCACGTTTGCCAGGAAATGGGGAGGAAATTTAGCAAAAGGCGCTTGTATTTTTGCGGGGGGTGGAGAGATTTTGGAGAATGATTACGGCTTTTCAAGCCCAGACGATACGCTCTCCCCCCCTGCTTTCATTCCAACGCTGGTCACAACAATGAAACGGGTCCAACTTCAGCCGCTCGTCCACGTCTGCCTTTAGGCCACATCCCTTGCATTTTCTCTCCTTTTTTACCTGCTTCTACACCCGTTTGCTTAATATTTCTGCGCCTATAATCCTCGCTTTAACACCTGTCTTTGCACTAGAAAACTATCCACTCGTATTATTGACAATGAAGGAAGGCTCTGGCGAGGAACAAAACGTCGCGCCCAGCGTCTACAGCCACGTGTCGCGGCCAGGCAGCCATCGCTACAAGAGCGCCAAGAAAGGCCTGCCTTTCAACGTCATGCTGGTTGGCGAGTCCGGACTGGGGCGTACGACGTTCCTCAACACTCTATGCGAGCGTGTTGTAATCCCGCCGCATGAGGCGGTCAACTGCGAGCAGGCGCATATTGCTGAGCCCATGCAGTTCAAGCATTACACGGTTGATATGGAGGAGGACGGCATGAAGATCGTGCTCAATATCATCGATACGCCAGGATTCGGCGACGGCATCGACAACGAGAACTGCTTCACTCGCATTCAGGAGTATATCGAGATGCAGTATGACAACGTCTTGGCTGAGGAGAACAGAATCAAGCGCAACACAAAGTTTACGGACACTCGCATCCACGCGCTTGTCTACTTTATCACGCCAACTGGCCACTCCCTGCGCGAGATTGACGTGGAGCTGATGAGGCGCCTGGGCAGCCGCATCAACATTATTCCGGTTATTGGCCGGTCTGACTCGCTAACGCCTCGCGAGCTCGTTTTGTTCAAGCAGCGCGTTATGAACGACATTACTGCTAACGGCATTCCCATCTTCAACTTCCCCAACTCCGATGACGAAGAGGACGAGGAGAGCGTGGAGGAGAATGCCGAGCTCCGCGCTATGCTCCCCTTTGCCGTCGTTGGCTGCGAGGAAGTCATCAATGAGGAGGGGCGCCCTGTGCGCGTCCGCAGCTACCCCTGGGGCGTCGTGCAGGTCGATAATGACGAGCACTCGGACTTTGACAGGCTCCGCTACGTGCTGCTCAATTCGCACATTGCTGACCTTCGCGACCGTACGCACAACGGGCTTTATGAGCTGTACCGCACGGAGAAGCTGTCGGGAACCAACATTATTTCTGGCTCCGCCGCTGCAGCCAATGCTGCTGCCCATGTAGCCCCGACTGGTGCTGCTGCCACGGCCGGCTCTCCAACTGTTCAGCCATCCATGCTGCCCCAGTCGCAGCACCCAGTTGCCGCTTAGGCTTTTTTTTTAGTTCAGTTTTTTTTTTTTTTTTTTTCTTTCATGTGCAGCAGTGGATTTCCATGTCACACTCACCATTGTCTTTTATGCAGCCCTTTTTTCTCTCTTCATAATAGCCCATCTATTCACTATTATTTTGCCAACACAAGATTAAATGGGGGGGGGGGAACGGCTTCACCATGCCCATAAAGGGCACCAATAAAACGACTTGATCACCATCCGCTCAGTGTTTGCTCCGTTAGCAATCTATCTATTCGTTTATTTTTCAAATTTTATTTATTTTCGGCAATGGCGGACGGAGTGGCGGACATGTTTGACGACCAGTCGTCGGATAACGGATATTCGTCTGGGGAAGATAGGAGGCGCAATAAAAAGCCAGGCGCGTCTTCGAATCGTAGGCGACAGTATAGCGACGACGACGAAGACGACGAAGACGAGATAGACGGCGGTGGCAGGAGAGGACGGGGCAGACGCTCGGACACTGAGGACTCCGAGGACTATGAGTACATAAAAAAGAAGCCAGCGGTAAGCAAGCGAATTGAGCATCATGCATTCATGGTCGATGAAATGCTTAGACAGACATGGCAGCTAATAGAGAGGCATTTCTTACTAGAGGAAGAAGAAGAAGCGTGCGCGTGCAAACAACTTCCTCGATATCGAGGCCAGCGTGGATACCGACGAAGAAGAGGACGAAGAGGACGATGGGGCGCTGGGAGACTTTATCGTGGACAACGAGGCCGAGCTGGCGTCAGCGGAGAAGGACGCGCTGCGGCACCGCAGCGCAATGCGTGCGCCGGCGGGGGTGTTTGCCGATGACGACTCGGATGAGGCATTGGACGGCGAGGCGCTCGAGGCGCGGCTGCGCGCGCGGTACAGCGGGTACGGAGACACTGGGCGGGCGGCGGCGGGCGGCGGGGCGGCGGCTGACGGGGACTGGGTGCCCCAGCGGCTGCTGATCCCCGGGGTCCGCGACCCGCATCTGTGGGTGTGCGCGTGCCTCCAGGGCAAGGAGCGGGACATTGTGCTTGCGTCGGCGCGCCGCGTGTTCCAGTGGCACGGCAAGGGCAAGTTCGATGGCGTGTACTCTGCGTTCTGCCGCGACGGGCTGTCGGGCCACGTGTACGTCGAGGCGCACAGCCTGGCGGAGGCCCGCGACGCGCTGGAGGGCATCCCGGGGGTGTTTGTCTCGAAGCTGGCGCTCGTGCCTCTGGGCGACATGGTGGACGTGGTGAAGATCAAGGCGCGTGCGCCCCGCATCAACCCCGGGGCTTGGGTGCGCGTGCGGCGCGGCAACTATGCCGGCGATCTGGCGCAGGTGGTCGCGGTGATCGAGGCGGCCGACACGGTCGAGGTGCGGCTGGTGCCGCGGCTGGACTACGACGGCAGCACGGGCAAGGGCGAGCGGCCGGCGCCGCGGCTGTTCAGCGCCGACGAAGCGCGGCGGTCCGACTCGCGGTCCCTGTCGTCGCGGCAGAACGAGATCATGTGGCGCGGCGACCGGTTTGTGGGCGGGTACCTGCACAAGGACATGCGCGTGGCCGGGCTGACGCTGCACGCGGCGCCCACGCTGGACGAGATCACAAGGTTTGCCGGCGACAGCGGCGACGGCGACGGCGACGACGGCGCGGCCATTGCGGCGCTGGCGGCGGCGGCGGCGGCGGCCGACATCGGCGGGCCCGTGGCGGCGCGCGACCTGCAGCCCGGCGACGCCGTGGAGGTCGTCGACGGCGACCTGGCGGGGGTTGTGGGGGTGGTCAGCAGCGTGGACGGCGACATTGTGCGCGTGTCGTCGGACGTCGGGGCCCGGCGCGCCGCGCCCATGAGCTTTGCCCCGCACCAGCTGCGCAAGCGCTTTGCGGCCGGCGACCACGTCAAGGTGCTGGCTGGGCGCCACAGCGGGGCCACGGGCATGGTGCTCGTGGCCTCTGACTCGGTGGTGACCGTGCACGCCGACGTGGGCGGCGCCGAGCTGCGCGTGCTGGCCCGCGACCTGCGCCTGTCCTCCGACGTCAGCGGCGCGGGCGGCCACGCCCAGGCGCTCGTGGGCCTGGATGTCCACGATCTGGTGCTCCTGGACGGCGCGCTGGCCGTCGTCACGCGCGTTGCCAGCGACGCGCTGACCGTGCTGGACGACCGCGGCGAGACCCGCACGGTGCCCCCGCGCGATGCGCGGCCCGCGCGGTCCAGCGCAGACCGTGCCGGCGTCGACTGTGCCGGCGCGCCCCTGCGCCGCGGCGACGCTGTGCGCGAGATCTCGGGCGCCCGCCGCGAGGGGTCTGTGCTCCAGGTCACGCGCTTTGTGGCGTTTGTGCTCCCCCGCGGCTCGGGCGCGCTGTTTGTGACGCGCACGCGCCAGCTGGAGCCCGCGAACACGCGCGGCGCGGCGCTGGCTCCCTACGCCACTCGCGCCATGCGCCCGCCCCAGCCCGGAGCGCGCGGCGGCCGCGGCGGCCGCGCCGGCGCCATGCGCGGTGGCCGCGACCCGCTGGTGGGCAAGACTGTTGTGGCCAATCGCGGGCCATTCAAGGGGTACATTGGCATCGTGAAGGACACCACGGGGGACTCGGTGCGCGTCGAGTTCCACACCAATGCCAAGATGGTGAACATGGATCGCGACAAGCTCTCCGTGAGGATGCCCAGCGGCGACACCGTGCCAGCCGCCGACTTTGGGAACACGGGCGCCCTGCCGCCACCCCCGCCAGCAGCAGCAGCAGCAGCGGCAGCGGCAGCGGCTTCGGGCGGATATGCCAATAATGCCAGCTCCAGGGACCGCGGTGCTAGCGCGAGCAACCCGTACTCTGCGTGGGGCGCTCCGTCGCCCGCTCCTGCCCGCGGCGCCAGCTCTGGCTGGGACGCTCGCAGCCCCGCCGCCGCAGCCGGGGGCTCTGGCTGGGATGCGCGCAGCCCCGCCGCCACAGCCACCGGGTACCCTGGCTGGGATGCCGGCGCCGCCTCTTCTGCCTCGTGGGACACGCCCGCCAACACTGGCTCGGCAAGCAACGGCTGGGGAGACGCCAGCTCCAACCCGACGCCCGCCGCCACCACCAGCTGGGACGCCTCGGCTGCCGGCTCCATCTCGGCGGCGACCAGCGGCTGGGCGGCCAGCCCGGCACCCGTGACACCCGGCGGGCTGCCACAGACACCGGGCGGGCTGCCGCAAACACCAGGCAGCAGCAGCTACGATGCTCCTACCCCACATGCGCCTGGCCGCGGCGAGGACGGCTTCTTTGCGTGGGCGGTGCCCCGCGCCATGGTTGTGCTGGCATCTACGCGCCAGCGCGGCACGCTGATTGAGGTCTCGGCTGCTCGGCACCAGGCCATCGTGCGGATGGAGGAGGACGGCAGCACCCAGGTCATCGACCGCGCTTCTCTGTCGCGATTGGATCCGCAGCCGGTGCGCGCCGAGAAGCGCGATCGCGTTATCGTTGTTCGCGGTCCCAGGCGTGGCGCTACGGGGACGATGGTCGGAAGGGATGGCTCGGAGGCCTTTTTCCAGGCTGATGGCGACTCAACTTGGCATCCCGAACCTCTACGTAACCTGACCATCTACGGTGACAGCAGTAATGGGCGCCGCTAACTATTTCTACCATATTTTCTTTTTATTACTAGTGTTTTTCTTTTCTCTTCCCCCTGTCTATCAGTAGTTGATGCTGCGTGTAAGATGGATGGGTATCTCTTTCATCTCCTCAGGGTGCTCTTTCGAATAGTCCCACAGATAAAAGTCGATGAGTATGGCGTTTACCCGAACCCCGCTCTCCTCCATACACCTTTTGATGCACTCCACAGCCCAGATGCTATTGCCCCTGATCTCGATCTCCCACGGATGCCTCGACGGCAATAGCCCCGGAGCCGGCGGACATAGCAGCGAATTGGACTCACCTAGCTCTCTCACCGTTTTCTCTGACTCGCGCAAATACTCTAGGAGCCTGGGCGAGTACTCCAGCGCCCCGAAATGGCATAGGGCCTGGGGCACTCTATAGTCGGCAAACATCGTGATGGAATCAATGTCCACGAAGCGACCCAAGCCCTTGCCCTCGAAGCAGGCCCAGATATCGGCTACGAGGATCTGCGCCCGCTTAAACATTGCCACCGCACGGCCATGAAACTCATGCTCGTCGCGGAAACACGCAAACTCGCTCACCACCAAGTCCACCAGCCCCGATGCCGACCCCGAGCAGCACGCCAGGAGGTTGGCGAACCGACCTCCATACTTTTCTACGAGCACTCCACCCACCTCCCTCAGCACCATGATCCGCTCCCTCAGCAGCGGCATAGTCTCCACACCAGCGTCCCCGCGAAACACGTGTGCCAGCTCCTCATCAGACGCCACGGAGTAGAACCTCGCGTCTGTAATGGGAATGCCTTCACTGAGAGCGCGGTTCACCGCTGCGCATAGCGTCCAGTACCCCCGGTACCGCTTGCCATCCAGCGTCACGCTGTACTGACGAGTGGTGGCTTGGTCCGTCCAGAAGGAAAAGTTTAGCGCGTCGACGACAAATATCCATTCTATCGCATGTGAGTCAGCTATGGAGGGCGTCAGCGTGTGCTTTTTCCAATCGGCTGCCGAGTACCCCAAGCTTTGCATTCGACTGAGGATTTGCCCAGCTGCCTTCTTGACCCCTTCTTGAGGCACGAATACATCCTGGCTATGGGTGTTGATGAAGTGGGCGGAGCTAAGAACCCGGGAAACAGCGTTCTCTGAAAAGTGTCGATCAGCGGTAGGCATTTTATAGAAATTAAAAATAAATAAATAAATAAAAGAAACCCCTCTTTACAAAAAGAAAATGTCGTTATTTTTACCAGTCAACCAATATATATATATATATTTTTTTTTTTCAATCAGTTGATTTATGGCGGGGATTGGGACCGTTTTAGTTTACGCAGTGTCACAGATATTCGTCTGTTTTGCACGTTTTCCTGCCCCCCAACCATTTTCGGTATTCCATGCGTCCACCTGTACCGCGCCTCACCCGACATTGCATAGACATCCCCCGCATTAAGCCTAACAGTGACTTCCTGCGGGTCCTCTGACTCCAGTTCGCTCGCATAAGTAGCAGCTCTCTGCATATCTCCCGAGCGTACGCGCCGCATACGCATAGTCGCCGATCCGCCAAAGCTAAACCCAACCACGCCGTCCTCAAACCGCAGCAAATCGACGTGGTCCCCAATCCCCTCGCCCCGGTCATACAGGTTGACTATCGCTTGGTCAAATACCACGGGTCGCGCTAAAACCGACGTGGGGAGCAGCCGTCCGAGCGTTGTGCTGATCTGGCTTAGCCGGCCCAGTGGTGTGTCAGGGTCGGTGAGTGCGCCAAAGTGCATCCCTTGATTCGCTCTCTTGCTCACACTGCTGCTGGGTGTGGAGGGGAAATACTCGGTTGTCAGCCAGGAAAAGTACTGCGCGCATTGTTGGGCACTCTGAACATTGCGGTAGACTACTAGGCCTGGAATCGGCTCCTCGATGTCGCAGAGAATGTCTAAATCGTCATCCGAGCCCTCACCAAACAGGTCATGGTACAGTCTATCCGAGTCACCTTCCATTCTACGAACCAGCTTAAAGACACTAGACATCTAGTAGGCCAAAAATTACATCTCTCTAGCATAAGCACACATGTCGTTTCATCCACATGTTATGGAAAAAGGAAATAATGGATCTACTTTCTACGACTCTTTGACTTTTGATGCTGACCCTGCCTGCTCAGCTTCTTCGCCTCGCTCAGCGAGATCTGCCTATCGCCATCATCCCTCCCCCGCTTCTTGCCCTTTCCCTTGGCCGAGGCCTGAATCTCCTTCAGTTCCAAGGTAGCCATGCGCTGCGCCTCATTGACTCTCTCCTGCAGCAACATGATAGCGTCCTTCTCGCCCGGAAACTCGTCCAACTTCTTGCCAATGACCTGTTCGATCCTCTGCAAGAGCTCCACATCATACTGCGTAACAAACGAAATCGCCTTCCCCGACCGTCCCGCACGAGCCGTACGCCCCACCCGGTGGATATAGTCCTTAGAGAACGATGGAATATCAAAGTTAACCACAAGGTCCACCGCCGGAATATCCAGCCCACGAGACGCCACATCGGTAGCCACCAGGACGTTGCGCGCTCCCGACTTGAACTTATTCAATGCTCCCAATCGCTTATCCATAGCCAGCTGCCCGTGCAAGGGGATGGCCTCAATACCCAGGTTGCGCAGCAAGAGGCCGATACGCAGAACCTCATTGCAAGTGCGCGCAAACACAATGGCCGACTGCCCTGCCATCTCGTTCAACAACCAAACGAGATAACAGTCCTTGCGCTTAAACGGAAAAAACATATAGTACTGCAAGAGCTTATCCACTGTAGAGTACTTTGTAGACACCTCGATCTTGACGGGATTCGACAAGGACGCGCGCTGAAGCTTGGCCACCTTAGTAGTCATCGTAGCCGAGAACAAAAAGGTATTGCGCTCGCGCGGAATAACCTTCAAAATCTGATCAATCTTGGGCCCAAAGTCCATATCCAACAGGCGATCCGCCTCATCCATCACCAGGTACTTTAGCGTCCTCAGAGAGAACCCCTTCGTATTCTCCAAATGGTCCTGCAGCCGACCCGGAGTACAAACCACAATATGTGGTTTTTTCGATAATGCGATTTGCTGTGTAATCAGGTCCATCCCGCCCACTATCACCGCACACTTGGCCCCAATCCCCGACCCCAATGCCTCGATGGTCTCCGAGATTTGGTACGCCAGCTCGCGCGTCGGCGCCATCACGCAGGCAAACAGCGGTGACGGCTTGTTCCATAGCTCTTGGAGTATTGGGATGGAGAACGCTGCCGTTTTGCCCGACCCTGTTTGCGCTAGCCCGATCACGTCGCGCCCTTGTAAAGCCCATGGTATCGACTCGCGCTGAATCTCAGTGGGCGCCTTGAACCCTAGTTTGTCGCAGGCCTCGCATAGCTGGGGCATGACTCCGATGTCAGCAAACGTTACATTGGCTGCTGCTTTGGCTGGCCTCTCGGCATTGCTGCTGGCATTGTGTACGGTTACGCGACCAACTCCTTCGTCGCTACTATCGCTATCGCTCATTCTAGTTTTAAACAAGTGAGTACGAAAAAGAATTATATCAAATTTCCCAAACCAAGAAAAGAAGCAAACCAGGCCTTTTTCAATGCACATGGACAAGCTAATATTTGCCATGTAAAAAAAAAAAGTCGCTTGTGATCTGATCCATGCCTATGATCATTTAATTGGGGTGGTGTGATTGCGTGTCAGTGACGACGACAATGCTAGGCGGGATCTGCATCCCCCTACCCAAAAAAAAGTCTGGCGTTCCAAAGAAGGAAAGCCGAGTTGCCGGATGGACAATATGCCAACCTTAATATCGCTCAGCTCATTCTAGCTGGTGGCACAATCTGCTACTCGCTGTTGAATCGCAGGCATTCGTGCAAGCACAACTCGCATTTTGGTTGGCTAATATACCCCCCATGACTGTCAAAGTCAGCCAAGCCCACTGGCAGATGCGGGCTACCCAGCACACTTTTCTTTCTCTTCACTTTTCTTTCCTTTACATTGCTGTTCTTTTCCAACTTTTGCCTCTTTGTGCCTCAGAATCTGTAAACTGGATATTGTCTTTGACCCGGGCTACAGACCGCATTGACGATCCCCCCCAAACTACGCGAAGCTTAAACACAGCTTTGCTTTGTGCCCTTTTTCATAAAGACTTCATCACTAGCCTAAAGTCCCCCTCCTTCCTCTCCCCAACTAAGTGAAAACAAACAGTAGCGCCAACGCTGCCCAAAAAGATATACTCCCTCCTTCAGGCAGGTTTTCCTTTTTACCACCCTACTGCTCTTTTTACTCTTTCCTTTTCTTCTTCTGTTTCGTGTTTATTATCTTTTACATTCTCCTTTTTTCTTACTCGCCCTATCATTACACGCCCTCTTGGCAATATACTGGAAACACACGTGAGCCGGCCTCAGTTCTATACTTTATCTGCGCCCTAGATGCGCTGCCATTCTGGGTCATTGTGCAATACCATGCGGTCTTTTTCCATGCTGGTGGCTTTGCTGCTGTGTATATTGCTGCATATATCAGCTGTCGTAAATGGCGCTACACTTTTATGCAACGGCCACGAAGAGCTATGTCTGCGCCCATATAACGATGTAACGTACATATCGACACACGCATCGTTTGCTGTGACTAGTAAATCGACACCAGCCAAAATGGGCACACAGTACTTTGGCATTCAGCAGCAGCTTAACGACGGCATTCGCGGTTTGCATCTCAATATCACGCAGGGTGCGACGGCCTCGGATGTGTCTCTGTGCTACCCGGATTGTAACGCTTACAATGGCGGCAGTCTTAAGGATACATTGACTATTGTCAAGAACTGGCTGGACTCTAATCAGCGCGACGTGCTCACTATTTTCTTGGAGAGCGCACAGCTAAGGGCCAGCCCGGCGGCGGTACTCAAGGCGTTTACCGACTCGGGTATTGACAAGTATGCATTCATGGGCAAGCCCCTTGCTACTGGCTGGCCCTCGCTGCAGTCGATGATAGGAAACCGCACGACGCTGGTGGTGTTTAGCGACGACGCTGGTCTTGTTGCCGCCAATTCCAAGGGCTACTTTATCCCGCACCCCAATATAGTTTTGCGCCTCGACGGTCCTTTCACGTATGGCTCAGAGTGGACATGTGGGCCCTGGAACCGCAGATACGAGTCAATTCTGGTTATTCCGCATTACATTGTGCAGACGGCGAATTACAATGGCGTGACGTACAAGGACATGCCATATCCATTCAATTTGGGTACGACTAACGGATACCAATACGAGTTCCATGCTATCACTTGCCGAGGCGGCCAGTCCATATGGGTCAACTTTATGGAGGTCGACTATTACAGCGAGGGCGATGTCAAGACCCCCACGTTGAAACTCAATGCGCTGCCGTATCCCAACGACAATGTGGCCAATTTTTACCCGCAGTTCTTTGATGCTACAGTGGAGGTCGTCGGAGTTTCAGCGTCCCCGCCCACCCTGCTCGCATCGGTATCTAGGCTTGCTATCTTGGCTGCGTCCTTATCTCTGGCTCTTGTACTTGACGCCCTGCGGATATGAGGTTATCGAGAAAGCACATTTTCTACTTCTTTCACTCTGTCTTATACACCCCTCCCTCCTCCCATCTTAGACACCCCCTCCTCTCTTTTCTTCATATTTTCTTTTATCATCATTAGTGAATTGTATCCGTCTTTTTTTATTCTCTTTCAGCAACAGTGTAGACACCAGTGGATGATTCGCAGTTCCTTTGGATCAGCACTACATGCAACCTTGGGCTTCATGTTGCAAAGTACTGGGAATTTCTGGGGTGTCTGGGACTAAAGAACTTTACAGGATGATCAAAGACGGCACCAATATTTTTCTAAAGGATGAACTGGCACAGCCACTACTTGACTTTTTTTGGCTTGGAGGCAAAAAGATTACAAAGTATTTAAAGTCAGCTCCATACCATCCACATTCTATCCTCTGTTCACGTCGGAAAAAGTACATATCCTCGCCTACAACACAAATAGTATCAAGAGCCACAGCCATACCCAGCGATCAAGCCAAATTCGCAAACATGCTGCTCAAGATCAACATCCAGCCCTATATCAGGGTCAACGATGAGGATGAGCTGACTGCCAAGGATATAGTCGAGAACATGCTTAACTTTTAACGTAGTTATACGTCTTTGAGCCCTCCAACAGATTAGGGAATTTTCCCCTAAATCCCGATTTTTCCTAATCACTTTGAGGCTGTCGTACGTCAATAAACAATGTTCTTCCTTAATGTGGAGCTGGTTGAAGCTTGTTTAGAGTAGCCACAGGCAATAGGGGCGTTTGTTGTCTTGTAGCCACTTTTACTCAGTGCCGTGTGTTTACTTTTTTTGCCTCGCAACAGCAATGTGTGCCTAGGGGTTTAGTCTTGGCAGATACAGAATGGGAAAGCAGTACTGACATCAGGGCGCAGCACCCCTGTTCGCAACAGATGCTGTC